>OMLC01037199.1:0-25055 GCA_900302585.1 Regalecus glesne
TGGTTAGTTTGTCTTTGTAAAGGAAATGGTGGAAGCTCTCTATTGGATGAAATATACTGGTATACATTTTTTTGCAAGGTTTTCTAGGAGTTTTAGAAATAGTTAATAAAACATTTGGATTACCAGGTTATGTGTAGTCTTTATTAGGTTATTTTTGTGAATGTTCGATATTTGAAAGTATTTATTCTGTAAAAAGAGTGGAGGAGTGAAGAAACAAATAATTATTTACAGTTATTGATTTATTTGGGGGCGGCATGGCTCAGTGGGTAGAGCGGTCGCCTGGCAATCGGAAGGTTGCGGGTTCGATCCCCGATCCTGCAGAGAAGCGTGTCGAGGTGTCCTTGAGCAAGACACTGTTCCCCTAACTGCTCCCCTCTGTGGATGGGGGTCAGAATTCATCCACCGTATCCCTGCGTGTCGTAAGAGGCGACTAAAGGGTTGGCGTCTGGAAGGGCATCCGGTCATAAAAAAACTTCGCTCCACAACAAAATTCATGGAGAGTCAATGACTTGGAGGAGACGAATCCATGGACCGGTCAACCCCCGCTAGCGGGGAAAAACGGCCGGAATACAAATCCTGTTTGTGTGTGTGTGTGTGTGTGTGTGCAGGTCCTATGTGGCACCTCCACTAAAGGGGCCGGGGTCTTTACTCCTTCATGGCCTAGCCTCGCTTGGATAAGAGGAGTAAAAAAGTAAACTGAGTGTTGTATTATCAGGGGGAGGGGACTACAGTAGCTCAGTGGTAGAGTACACTCTTCAGGAACCGTCAAGTCCATTTTATTTGTATAGCCTATTATCACATATTAACAATTTCCCTGAGTGGACTTTACATTAAAACAGCATCGTGTCCTTAAACCTTCACTTCAGATAAGGAATAACTCCCTTAAAAATCCTTTAACAGGGAGAAAAATAGGAAGAAACCTCAGAGAGAAAAAGAGGAGGGATCTCTCCTGAGACAGACAGCTGTGTAATGGATGATGTGTCCACAGAATAAGACACAATATACAGCATACAACACGATCAGGATAACAGAATTGTAATTGAGTTACAAAAGGTAAAACGGTAATAATGATAACGATAACCACCTTCATAGTGAAGGTACTAATCAATGAATATTTAAAATGTAAACAGGCCAGATCAACCCACTTGGCCAAGATTCATCATGTGTCTAATGTGGACAAATGGAGACACGGACGATGGTCCTTAGAAGAGGTGGGAATAGCAGCAGACACATCAGTCCAAGCATCATAGTCCGCACCACCACGCTGGCATCGATTACACGTCTCCCAGATTCTTCTGAGGTCACGTACATAAGAAATGAGGAAAAAAAGGAAAAAATTGAGGGGTATTCATTCAGCAAGAGAAACTAGATGAGAGCATAACTTACGTTAGTCAATACCATATGCTCTAACTATATGATGTCGTCGGTAGAGAGCAGTGCTTGGTAAACTCATTGAGACAGAAACCCACTTGCTATGCAGCACTGATTATGAATCATGATGAGTCTTAAGTTGGGATTTAAAGGAATCAAGACGGTGTGATTTTTTTTGATGTCAGCAGGCAGGTTATTCCACAAGAATAGGGCCTGAAAACAAAAGGCCCTGCCGCCACCTGACTTTCTTTTAACTTTGGGCACACAGAGGAGTCCTTTATTTAGAGAGAGGAGAGCGTGAGATGGAACGTATGGTATGGTATAAGGGGATCAGACGGGTATGATGGGGTCCATTCAGGATTTACAAAGTTAGTAGAAGCACCTTGGAATCGCCAGAGGCTGCAGGTTCAAACCCACCAATGGGCATCTGGAAGGGCATCAACCTTAATACCCCAAGCACTATCCAAGTCACTGTCCACCCCCACAATGTGGGGACTTATCAAGACACGTTAAACAGACCTCTCATTATCAAAAACGAGCCCATGTACTATTTATTTCAGGCTCAGGACTTGGATTTAGGGTTGAGATAAAGGTAAAAGTTAGGCATGTAGTTATGATGGTCAGGGTTAAGGGCTCAGTCAATGAGAGGTACCCACAAATGTAGAAATACAATGTTTGTGGTATCTGTGTGTTGCTCAGCAGGTTCTCCAGTTGGCTCCCTCTATTTACCTCCGGTGTTGGAGGGAGACCTTTACTTCAGCCTTAAAGCACATGATATAAATATTTACAACCTCAGCATGCTGTCTCTCTCTCTCTCTCTCTCTCTCTCTCTCTCTCTCTCTCTCTCTCTCTCTCTCTCTCTCACAGAGGAGAGGTAAAGTCCCAGCACAGTTCCTTGTTCATCTCACTGAAAAGAAAACGGCTCCCAACAACTCATTAATACTCAATTGTGACCTTAAGCAGGGAGGGAAGTACAAAGCTGTATGCATTGTGTCTGTGCTGAATACCCTTTCACACTCGACCCAGCTTCTGCACCGTGGGTCTGCTGTGTGTGTCTATGTGCATGTGTTTGCATGTCATGGCCATAGGGCTGGAGGAGATAAGGCCGAGGCAGAAGGAAACAGAAGAGGTGACCGCTCCACAATGAATCACACTTGTGCGGATGAGGAATTCAAATGAGAGCTGACGGAGAGATTAGCTGGGTACATTTCCATATGCATCCTTGTGAATGTTTCCATATTGTCTGTAGATGTTGTCCTGATGCTGCTGCAAATGTGCCAGTGAAAGGTCCTCTCCCTGCAGGCCTGGATCCACTGACACTTCAACAGCCTCTGCAGAATAGCTAATTCAAATATTGCAGAAATCAGATTGAAGTATATTTTCAACATCAAGTAAAGAAAAATACACTGATACTTCAAAATATGTCCCGATAGCGAAAAGGTGAACGGATTTATGAAATATTCCTTCCAAGAAGTAATGAGGCAGTGATACATCTTGCTTGACATCCAGTAGATGTGCAGTAACAAACTTACTTAGGAACTTCTGCTGTGGTTATATCTTTTGTGTGTACTTTCATATTCATAGAACAGGAGCAAATGACTTGATTGTCATTGCATGGAGTACAGTGCAGTCTGTAATCTACATCACCACGTGTTGGTGTATGTGCATAGATGCATGCATGTTTTGTCCATTGGCAACAGTTATGCATGTGATGCTGCTATTTGGGATTGTGTTACATGTGTGAGAAAGAACAGGAGCAAATGTGAGAAACTAGAAAACGCAAGAGTGAGTTTGGTATTAATGGCAGCTAGTCTATCACTACTCTGACTCCTCTTCTACACCACTGGGATCTGTTTTCCCAGTAGTCCCTTCATTTAGGTGTCCAGTGTGCAGTATTTTTCATTGTCATTTGCTGGTCATTTTATAGCATTATGTGTTCACTTTTTTCATTCACTGCTGACGTATTATTGTGGTGTCTACTTGTGATGTGCAGGCCCAGGCCCTTTTTGAACATCGTGTGTCATTGCCCAGCGCTGATTGGATACATCTCTGGCTGAATGCTTGTTGCAATAGGGTGACCTAGACCGAGCAGGTATGAACAATGCATTTTGAAAATAAGCAATTGTAGTTAAATCATGAGCTAGGTTTATAAAACGAATTTAGAAATGTATTGATACTAAAGTTCCATGAGACTCAGTGTTTATTACTGTGCCTTATGGGAGCCGAACTCTATGCATGCAAACTCGAGTACATTTTCCCTATGTTAAGATGGGTGCCCTTCCACAATCCAGAGACACACAAGTCAAGGTGAACTGAGACTCATAGCTGCCAATAGGTGTGAATGGTGTGTGAGGCATTTATTTGAGTTGGCCCATTGATGGACCACTGAACTGTCCAGAGTATCTCCTGGCCCTCCTCCCAAAGCATTCTGGGATAAACTCCAGCTCCCTGCAACCCTGAGCTGGATTAAGCAGGTGCATAGAAAAGAATTCAATGGGAGGACCAGATCACCTTGTAAAGGTGACATTTACAGCTCCGTGGTGAATTCAGATGTGTTATAACCTGACAGACCATGGGTTCAGATAACAGTTGATCAGACTGGGAATCACACATTGTTATCAGTTGTATTGTTTAAAACGCAATGGAAGACACTGGTTGTATAAAAGTTCCCCAACTTCACAACTAAAAGTTGTGCCTGAAAAACAAAATCCCAAAAGAACGGATCAATGACAAAGATACTCCATCCATCAAATGTTGACCACTTATCCGAGTCGAGTTACGGGGGAACTGGAGCTTATCCAAGAGCTCACTGGGTGAAAAGCAGGGAAACAACCTGGCCAGGGCACCAGTCCATCACAGGAAAGCAGTTAGGGGAACAAGTGTAAGAATGTGTGTCAAGGTGGAATGCCATATATAAGTGTGTGTGTGTGTGTGTGTGTGTGTGTGTGTGGGGATGAATGTGCTTGATTCTGTGTGTGAGTGTGTGTTTCTGTCTCTCTGTCTTCAGCTTGTGAGTCATTGTTCTAATGACAGCCTGCAGAGGCAGTGAGGCAGCATAAACACAGAGCTCCAACATTCTCTTTGTACGTGTTTCTTTGAAATTTCCTTCCCCTTTGTTTCATTTTTAATTATACATCACTTCATCATCCTCTCTCGGTTAAAGACACCCAGCACTGAGGGCTTTTTAAGACCTCTCCAGACGATCAGCTCTCTCGGTGAATAAACTTCAGCTGAAATTAAACCCAACTGGAATGAACAACAAGAGGAAACATGCACCGAGTCAAACCAAGTGAAACTCACCCCAGCTATCTAAATTTCAATGGAATACATTAGGTATTAAATGGATACAGGAATGTTGGATGTATTATGTGGACAAGCAGCATCTGTCCATCCATCCATCCAACCCCTTATCTAAAGTCGAGTTGTAGGGGAACTGGAGTCTATCTCAACCCTCATTGGTCAACAGATGGAGAAACACCCTGGACAGGTTGTCAGTCTGAGACAGCAGTTTGGGGAACAGTGTCTTTCCCAAGGACAGTTTGCTGGAATCAAACCTGCAACCTTCCAATCACCAGACAACTACTCTACCCCCTGGGCTATGCTGCCTTACTGAAAGCATATTTATTTAAATTGCAGTCTCATAACCATGCATCAGTCTCATAACCATGCATCAGTCTCTCGGTCTTCCCTTCCCTGCTGCTTTCTGACCTCTTCATTACCTTGGAGTAATCCCTTTTTTCATTGTGCTTTAATTTGCACGCAGGATGTTCCATGTTGATCTGATCAGCACAGCCAAACCATGAGGCTAACCAAACAGATTTTCAGTGCCAGTCCATCTGTGTGGAGTTTGCATGATCTTCCTGCGATGGGGGGGGGTCTGGGTACTCCGTTTTCCTCACATAGTCTGAAGACATCCATCCACATCAGGTAAATTTTGAGTCTCTATCTGCATTAGAAATATTTCCTTATGCTGATTACTAACAGTATCCACTGTTTCATCAAGCGTGTTAACATAGTTGCTGTAGTCAACAGTAATTTGGACATTGAAAAGTGAGATTTAATGAAAATTAGTCGACCGAGCCCCAAACTAACCCTGTCCAGATGGGCCTCATTCCTCCAAACATGCCGAAACCCCATCCTGCTTGCTATGCTGCCAGGTTAAAAGATATTCCTTTAAAATGGTCACATCTCAGTCCTGTCCCCTATAGATTATAAACTGTGGGGTGTTTAAATGCTTTACTGACTCAAATGCATCATCTAAGAATCACATATAATCCGCTGGAGCCTGTGATACTCTGCAGTGTTGCATTGTGTTATCATATTTGTTGTAATTGGCGAAACAGACCTCAGACTTTACGAAACCGGTTATCACCAATGTGGCATTGAATGGCTGTAATAACACAGGAGCAGCCATGAAAAACACGCTCTGGGCTGCGCTGGAAGAGACAAAGACGGCAAGGCTCCATCTGTTGCCTGTGCATGATGGCGCCCGTTCCACGCTGATTTGAAACTGAGCTAAGTCACGGCGGAGACGCTCTTAGTGGAGCCTTTTCTTACACGCAGCTAACTCTATAAATCTTGTATCATGAAAAGCTAGAGGATTATCTCATCCCTCATCAGTCTGACTGTAATTATCAGAGTTTGTGCCCCCCCCAGCGTTTCCAGCCCATGATGTGTGCCATGCTGCTCCTATACATTTACAGCATTATTATGATGATGATGATGATGACAATGAGCATGGTCACACGTGCAAAAATACACATGTACATGGATGCATGCACAAAAACCTTGGTTAGCACTATTGCCACACAGCAAGAAGGGCATGAGTTTGAATCCGGTCCCAGGTCCTTGGTGTGTGGCGTTTTGCATGTTGCAGGACATGCACGTTAGGGTTAATACTTCTGCCTGTGCCCCTGAGCAAGGTGATGGGATAAAGAACTGGAGTTGTTCCCCGGGCGCTGCAATGGCTCATTGCTTCTATACAATAGGATGGGTTAAATACAGAGAACACATTTCACTGTATGACGGAATGACTAAAGTGTCTTCTTCAATGTTGCCGACATTCAAAGTCCCAGATACACGAGCATGCACTAGAATGATATCCATACACAGACACACACACACACACGGACACAAACGTAATCACTGCATATACATTTGTATACGCCTGTACTGCATGAACACACTGAAAGAAAATATACGTACTCGTAGATAAACATGCTGTATGCAGATGGCTCAGAAGCTTAGCAGAAGCTGCTTGAAGGAGTCGTTATTTAAGCATTTACACACATTCCCCTAACACACAGCTGGTGATGGTAACTGAGAAGGAGAGGAAGCCGGGTACAAATTATTTTCATCAAGCATGACACATTCATTTGACATCTCACCATGGAAGAAAAAAAAAAAACTGCCCGAGCAATCTCAGTCTTGGCTGGCCAACAGCAGAGCTACTAATAAATTTTCTATGGAGCTCACTGGTGCATCCCCGCACCCTATGTGCCCTCATTTCAGATTCGACTGGAAAAGAGATTGAGGGGAAGAGAGGAAGACGGAGAGGGGGAGGGTGGTAGGGGAGGGAGAAGTGCAAGAGAGGAAAGAAGGAAGGAAGAAGAAAGAAAAGCAAAGGCAAAGAAGAAGAATAGACAAGCTAACCAGTCCTCTCTCTTTAGCTCAATTATTTGTTCTATTTTCTAAAATAACCAAAATGTGTTTAATATTTACAGCCACGGCTTGACGGAAGTGGACACACATAGAGAAAAGAAGGAGATGTGGGGGAGAGGGAACAAAAGTAACAGTGTATGTGTGGGGGAGATAGCTCAGTGGGTAGAGGGGTTGTCTGGTGACCAGTAGGTTGCAGGTTCGATTGTAGCAGCTGCAGAGAAGTGTGTTGAAGTGTCCTTGAGCAAGACACCATTACCCTAACTGCTCTGCTCTATTATGGACTGGCAACCTGTCCAAGGTGTTTCCCTGCCTTTCGCCCAATAAGAACTGAAATAGGTTCCACGTACCCCATGAGCCGACCTCGGATAGAGCAGTTGACAGTGGGTGGATGGAGAAAACACTATTTGGGCAACAGTCCATGAATACTGGGATGCCATCTAGCATTTTACCTCTGTCCATAGGGTTTACAGTTGTGTCAGGAAGGACATCCAATGTAACTTTTTGCTGGATCAGTATGGGGATTGAAGGGTAAATGTCACCCTGCCGAGTGTTTGATCGCAGTTCAACCCACACCAAATATGTACGTTCTGTTTTTTGGTCATTGGCATCAGGGAGACGTTCCTGCCGTTGCTCCACCACCATGAGATGTTACGGGATTAATGGAGCGAAACGTCAATGAAGACGGGCTCCTGGCTGATGACCCTACAGCTGCCCCACAAGTATATTTGGAGGTAAGACAAGAGGGAGGGAGAAATGCCCAGCAGGTAGTCCCTTACCTGTGCTTACACCTCCCTGTGTTTTGTTTGCATTTGACTGGAAGTTTGATGGTAGGATTCAAACCATTCAAATGATTTCCAAAAGGTAAATTTGATCTGACGGCCCTAGTAGTTAACCGTTGCAATCATAAAGTGGAGGGTGAATTATCTTACCCAAAGGCACTCCCTGGTGCTGTAGCTACTGTGTTATTAATTTCAAAGAGAGTGATGGTCATTGACCTACCCAGCCAGGCCAGTCAGGGGATTGGAATTGCCTGCCTTCATGTGATGAAATGGTCAGCACACACACAGAGCCTTAGAATTTGATGCTCCATTGCTTTATCTATCTCCAATGTCCACTCGTGTAATTGTGACATTAGTGCTACACAGAGAAGACTTGATTGCAGCTGCCACTCATGGAAGATTCTCAAAAAGATGCTATAATTGGTTTCACACAAAGGGTCAGCCGAGTCCAACAACCAAAATGGAGACGATTATCTCCTCTTCATCACCTCATGTAAGAAAGAAAAAAAAAAGTAAAACACCTGCTTAACATGGTTATTTGCTCTGTAACTATACTGTCTCTATACTGTGTGTTACTATCTGTAAATTGGCTGGTTGGATGGTGTGTCACTTTGAATGTCTATCGATCATCCATCCATCCATCCATCCATCTATCTATCTATGCATACATACATACAAGCACGTGTGCTGGCACCCTGATGTGTGTAAACATAAATTTCACGTGTTTCACCGATTGATCACCGTCCACACAATATTAATCATAATCATTAAGACCAAAGTGCACTCAGTAGGGTGCAGATCCCTGCCAGGCATATGTAGCCTTCTCCAGTGCTCAGACTTGGGCAGGAAACCAGCTGAGGAGTTAGGGGTTGGGGTACAAAACTGTTTTTTCAGAGGTTTCAAATCACTGTGACCACAAGAGGTCCTTGATTTAGTATGTGGTAGTAGTATGTGAAATTAGCCATGGACACACGCACACACACAAGACTAAACACAATAATTTGCACATTGTTCAAGTAAGTATAACCTGGCCCCCACTCACTTGCTTTCAGTCTCTCTGACACACATTGCACACAAGCAGATAAACATCAGTAGTGTTTTTGAAGTAATCTTTCATCTTGCTTTTTTTTTCTCCTCATATCTCGGTTTATTAATCCCTCTCTCTCTCTCTCTCTCTCTGACTCTCTCTCCTGGCCTTCCCTCTTCCTCTCCCTCTCCATCAGTGGCTTATCCAGTGATGTAGTGCAGTGGTATGAGACTCGACCACCCCAACCACCTCTAATATGCCTTTCATCTGTTCCTCATAGCATCCTCTCCCCTTTATCGGAAGAGAAAGAGTGAGAGATCAAGAGGGCTCTATTTTTCATTGATAACCCCCCCCCCATTCCCATGGGGTCACTAGTGACACATTCATTCCTGAGAATCCAAGAACCAATCCACCAACCCACCTCAGTGAGCGGCCTTTTCTTTTCCTTCTGAGTAAATGGCAATTGATTCAAATAGAGAAGGTGGAAAGCGGCAATTTTAGAGTGGCGGTCCTCAGGGACAAAGAGACAATTCAGAATGGAGAGACACAGACAATCCACTCCACTGGGTCATTATTTATAATGGGAGGAATCTGCGTCATTGGCTTTGCAGAAAAATGCTAGATGAGAGCTGCTCACTCAGACATGCAAGTGCAAAAATTCTCATGGTTTAGTCTAGAAAATGAATCCTAACCGTTCAGTTGTTATTTGCACGAGTTTACTTGTGTTATTACCCCTAAACTCACTCACACCCTGCTGCCTTCTTTCACTCCATCTTTCACTTGCTCTGATATATTCATACACACACATGGATACATTTTATTAGTTAGGGGTAGCATAGCTCAGGAGGTTGGGTTGGTTGTCTAGCAATAGGAGGATTGGTGGTTGATCCCCAGGAATCATGTTGAGGTGTCCCTGAGCAAGACACTGATACTTTAGAATGTGAATACGCCATATTTAGTCAATAGGTTTATTTCCATTTATTATCCCAATCAATAAGGGGTTCAGTTTCTTGCTCTAGGACACTTCAACACACTATCTAAAGGAACCAGGGATTGAACCACGATCTTCTGATTAAAAGACGACCATCCTCCTGAGCTACTGAGCCGTGCCAACCCATGGATGAATGAATTTGAATGAAGTGTAGCTGCCATTTCTATCAGCCAGGTCTTGGTTATTAGGGTCATGACCACCAGATTATGGGTGTTTTTTAGGATAATTGACTAAAAAGGACATATTAGTTAGCAACTTGATGTTCAATAAAGCTATTTTTAATGTCCAAGGTTCATGGCTGTGTGGGGAGCCTGATACTTGAAGTCCAAACTGGTAGTGAATTTAGATTCCTCTATGTTTTTGGGCGATGACGGGTCCAGGTCTATAGTTTATCATTACAGGATTAGGTATGGCAGAGTGACGTTCCTCAGTTTGATGGATTGAACTAACCAAAAGACTTGATTAGGTGAAGTTTACCACAGAACCAACATTGAAAGCGCTGTGCCCTATATCAGGCCATACCAGACAGAATTCATTACATCTCATCGGAGAGCAACCAGATGGAAACTGTGGCATATGCAATCAGATAGTTTGTGGAGCATGTGTTTTTTAATCACCCAAAATATGCAAATGAAAGAGTCTTGATAAAGACTCGATTGTAGAAAAAATAGGAATATAACATTTGGATGTGGAGAAATTCTGCCAAGAAATCTGGGACTGATACACGGAAACATCTCCATTCTTCTCCAACATTCTGGGAAGATAGCAAAAAATATATGAGGAACATTGAAGATAACAGTGGGTGGCGATGAATTGCAATTCACCATAAAACGAAGAAGAGGAGGAGGAAGAAGAAGTAGAGGAGGAAGAGGAACAAGAAGAAGAAGATGAAACCGCATGCTAGCAGAAAGTCTGGGAGACGGCGACTTGACGTTCGTCAGTAGCCGGTGGTCGGGAGGCTGCTCGGTTAAGCGTGTTTTATGATGTCTGAGAAGTAGAACTGCGTTCCCAAGACGAATGAAATGGTCGATAACAGGAAGTTGTACAAGACAGCACTGCGACTGAGGCTAGGTGGGAAGCTGCACGTCCGCTAAAACGACCAACGACACAGCCATTCGTTGGTAGCGAGCTGGATTGTCGTTAAACGTATGTCCTAAGAAATATCAGAAGGATAAAAATACACATGAAGACAGGTTTTAACAGCCCCCCCCTGTTTTCCCAGGAAAGAGGTGTTTTGACTTCACTGTGGCGACGGAGGCTTGGTCCGAGATGGACTCGTCCCTGTCCCCCAGCAGTTGGATACCGTTGGCCTTCATTTTTACAGAGGTAGGACCGCCATGTTTGTCGTCAGGCAATCGGCAAGAAAATTTATATGAAATTTCGTGAAGGTGCTAAGTTTTTGAAATGTATTTCAAAGGCAACTGGGTAGTCTAGCTACCAGACTTAATTAATAAACTGTGTTAAGCTGGCAGCATTGGAGATGGTCCAGTACAAAGCTAGGTCCCGTTGATGGCCAATTAAAATTACTACTCACTTATTTTCCAAACTCTGCGACTCAAGTTTTTACTCTATTAAATCATATGTGTAAATATACGGGGTAAGTCTAGGTTAAACTGACTAAACTTAAAAAACCGTGGATTAAAAACCAGATGAAACTTTAAATCATGCCAAATCGCAAACAACACAATGCAGAGGCATCTGAATTGTGACCAGAACACTGTGTAGCACCTTAGGAGCATACGCATGACAGTGGGAGTAGGAACTACCCATCAAGGGAAAAAAGAACCCTGTTGATGGTTGAGACAGAGAAGGTGAAGAGGAGAGTGATAGAAATTAATCTTCACAAGCCTTTCAAGCAGAAAAGCAGCTTGTCTAAATCGAACAAGTGTAGGTGTCTGGTCAATGAGGCAAATTTGAGAGAATGGTTTTCAAATGACTTTTTAAATGAACAGTTCCCTGGAAATTGAATTGAGATCAGCTGCATAATGACGCTTTAACCTATGCTGTCCTTTATTTAGTTCTCACAACATTCAGCATTTGTCTGTATCTATCTGTCCATCTACCATTGTATTCGTATCCGTCTGTTGGTAGTTTCCTTGAAGATGTTAAGCATATGCTATTCATTGTGCCCCATACACACCCTCTTCCACCAGACATTGAACTTTGTGTGGCTCACTTGGCAGCTGATGATTGTTAGAAGTATGAAACAGGCTTGTACTGTCTGAGATTTGAAAGAACTCACTTGAATCACTGGATTGTCCATTTCCTTGTCTGTTTGTCTATCTATCCCTCCTTCTGTACATTCTCACTTATTCTCTGCCTCACCACACTAGTTCTCTCATATGACCCTCTGTGGCTCTGTTTGTCATTGGTGAGACTACCCTCAGGGACTCCTCTCTAAGACTTAGTGTGGACATTTTTATCAGACTGAATAGTTTTAAGGAGATGATGGGATAGGGTGGGACGTAAGACACTGGTCTATGTGCTAAGCAGAACTGAGAGAGGAAGGATAAGGTTTAATACAGCTGGCCTTATAGTGATTGAACAGAACATTTACTCTGGCAGTGATACCCAAGAGTCTATTCTTTACTGTCGGCAGCATCCAGTTCCGATATACTTTCAAACTAATGTCAGAAAATATATTAATTTTGTCAGTATTTTAGTGCACAAATACATGTCTATAAAAATGCAACCCAGGCCATGTTTTGGCACTATTTAGACTTGATTTGACTATCTAATCATTTAGGGTGGCCGCTCAGAGAAATGCTGATAGATTATTTCTGATTTCTTCTGTGAGGCCAGATCATTTGATAAGACATTTATAAGTATATATTGGCATCATAGCGACCCAATGGCTTGGGATGTAGTATAGTGCTTTGTTCTGCCGCAAGAATTGTGGTGCTGGGGACCATTATGATTTCTGTTGTATTTTATGTATTCAAATGTTCTGTTCGTGTTTGGGAATGTTGCTTGTTTAGGGGCTTAATTTGGACTAAGTAGAAGACTGTTTACTGATTGATTGTAGGAACCTGACTCAAATGTCACCTGTTGTGACCTCTGGGGGGGGTGCAATCATTAAGATGATGATTCACTATATATGGTACGTGTTGTGGAATATAGGTTATTTCAACAAGGTGCACTATTTTGTTGATGCTCTTTTTCTTCAGAAGTTTTCTCAAATGCATCTGTTCTACCCCCAGAATTTTCACAGTTCACACCATAGCAGCTCCCCAGCTGTGGGAGGACTCTGTTAATGATGATGGTAATTATTTTTGAGTAAGTGAAGAGAAAGTGCTCCAATTTAGTAATTATTCGTATCTATCACAGCAGCTGCACTCACCACAAGTTTGGAGTATGTTTGTGAGTGAGTCGACGTTTCTCTGTATTGAGCAAGTTGATGTATATGTTCAGTTTGTGTGTTTGGGGGGGTTATTGACACATTAAAGTGCATTTGTATATGCAACTGTGTGTCTGTCTTGAGTATACATGTGCTTTAATCTATTTGCTACTGTATATTCTCTGCAGCTGTGGTTTCTTAGCCACGTCTTAATTTTAGGCTTATATAGGCCACTCAAAGTCTCCTTCCCTCATATTTTCTGTGTCTCATGCCTCCAGGGCTCATTGGACAAATTCACAGCTGCCCAGACTCTTTCACAGTAGTGATTGGTGCAAGTAAGTCAACTTGCAAAACAGAACTTGAAGCCAAAGTTTCCCCTTTTGGTTTGTGAAATGATGTTTGTGCTTAGTCTGCCAGTGTAAAATTAATGTTACAGTCAGCAAATTGATGTTGTATGTATGTGTCTTGCTGCTGGTACATGGATGCACATGATGACTTACGTGTACATATGTATGTGTGCATGTGTTTTATTTCATTCCTTCCTGACTGCCAGTGGCAGTAAAGAAAGTGGATATGTCTCCTCGCACTCTGCAGGTTGAGATCTTAGTCACATGTGACGTGTAGGCTACCTGCATTTCCTAACTGTAAATACCTTGTGATAGCCTACACCTGGCCTCTGATCTTCTTGCTATATGGTGTGATGGAACCAATGACACTCACACACCTAAGCCCACATCCACAGCCCTGGTTATAAAGTAACTAGGTTGCTGGAGGCAGTTGGTGTCGAAGGTGAGCAGCCACCACCTCATCTCACTGGCTACATGGGCACAGCCTACTCTCAAGCCCATGAATAACACTCAAGGCCTAAGGGCCTAGGCCAGCATAGGCAGATTTTCACTGTAGTACCTGGACTACAGGGTAGCCCATTACCAAGATCCATGGGTTTTTAAAACAATATTTCAGGGGTTACAGGTTTCAGTTTCTCCATTGGCTTCCACCTACCTTGTTGACCTTGTTCACAGACTGTAGGTCCTGACTTTGAAGTATCCTGACTTTTAGATGTAAAAGTATTGAATGGAGGGGAGGTTGTTGCCAATGATTTTCTCTTCAGACCTAACTGCCTGCTGAAGTCCATCTCTGTCTTGGTTGGTGGCTGATCGAATCCAGATGGTGTTGGATGTGCAGAGGTCAGACTGGATTATTGCAGTTACTGCGGCAGGTTGAGCTTCCTGAGCTGATGGAAAATTTAACTTCTGCTGGGCCTTTTAATGATCGTGTGTCTGTTATACGTCTATCAAACACAAATAATACATTTGATTTATACAAGCACTTTTAAAAATACTTAAAGAGGGTTTACCTTAGAGGCAAAATCAACAAACAACAAAAATTTCAATAAAAATAAGAAGTGGTAGTAAAAAAGACAATAAAACATTGGTAGGAGAGTGGATGGAGGTTGGCTGGGAAAGGCCAGTATGAAGAGCTGGAAGTTGGGGGGGCTTTGTGGATGCAGACGGAGTGGGGGAGTCGGATGATGATAAATTCTACAAACATTTTATTTTATATCCATCAACTTTTGACATCAGGAGATCAACGCAACTCTTCTGTGTATATTGAGAGCTGATGTAACCGTCAGACGGCACTAGAAGGAGTTGTGTACGTCCACACCCTTGCTTTTAGAGAGACACTCCTTCTCACTTTTCACCCCATTTTCCAGTAGTAGCAGGTTCGAATCCACTGCAGGGCATCTTACTTTAATTCTTCAAGCTCCATCTATGTCTTTGTTCACCCCCGCAACATGGGGACTAATGGATATATTGTGGCATAGCTCAGTGGGTAGAGCGGTCGACTGGCAATCGGAGGGTTACAGGATCGATCCCTGGTCCCTGCATATAGCATGTCAAGGTGTCCTTGAGCAAGACACAAAAACTAACTACTCCCCGAGAGCCATATGTTGGCAGCTCACTGCTAGTATACAATCGGTTGGGTTAAAAATGCAGAGAAATCCAAATTTCCCCTTGTGGGACTGATAAGGGAATCATTATTATTATTTTTTATCATTACCTTGTAATGGACAAAAGCATTCCCTTGATCTGCAAGACCTGTTCCAGTCTCATGTATTTTCTTCATTACACCATCATTCTCTTATTCTTGGCTGCCACAGGCTGTGATCCACGTTGGCTGAACGTGCAGTGATGAATGTTGAACATAATTTTTTGGTAACATCTTTAATCTGTTTTTGTGTTTTACCACTATACTGGTGCCTTTCAGTGTGTACTTGTCTTCTGAGGTTTTAATGTGATTTCATGCCAGTGTTGTTAAGAACAATAACGTTTTGATTATAGGATCTGTCCTTACTCTGACTACGAGGGCACAGCAGATGGCAAGGAACATCAAACACTTTTCCATGTACATGCCGGCTAGCAGAGAATTTAACTTTGGCTTAGTCGTATAGTAATCAGAAGATTGGTGATTTGACCCCCGCCTCCTGCAAAAAGTGTGTTGAAGTGCTGTAGAGGCATGAACCATTGACTGCTCCCCAGGAACTGTGGTTGTTCGCTGCTCCTATACAATAGGATGGGTTTAATTCTGTGAACATATTAAGTTGTATGTATATGCATGACAAATAGATAAATCTTATTATTCTACGTAGTACAGTCAATGATGCTGGAACTTAACCTTTTAGGAACGTTGTTGTATGCATACAAGCATGACATTTGATGGTCGGTCAAACATGAAGTTTATATCTTTCTTTTTTTTCCACATGATATTTTTATTCTGTGAAATCTGTTTTCCCAAGCTTTATACAGTTTGTCTCCTGGGCATGCCCGGCCTAATAACTCGTGTTCTCAGCTGTGTTGATTCAAACACCCCAAGAGGAACATGCCGCTGCAGCAGGAAATATCAATAAAGTTTTATTGGCTTGTGAGGAGGGGATGAGAAAAACAAAGTGCAAAATGAGGCCTGGGCAGTGGGGGAACATAACATGGAAATTGTACTTCCCCGTGGCTGACATCTATCAGATGTACCAAGCTGGCTGGCTGGACATATTGCTTTAGTCCTCATGTGATATTTATTGCTGATTTTGAAGAATGGACCTTGTGGTGCGCTGTGTAGTGCTTTAAAAATTATTTAGGTTTTGAGAAGTATGTGTGAAAAGGAGTGAATTAACAAATGAATGGGGTGAGAACTAATGTAGAGAATGAAGGAAGAGAAGGTAAACAGGAATTGAAATGGAAGGAAGGAAGGAAAGAAGATAGCTAGCCAGCCCTTTGCAACCCAGTATGTCTTTAGTATCGGCACCGACTATTGCTCAATACAACAGTCTTACAGTAGTTTAGGGTGGTGATTGCACTGGCTTTCATTGCCTGTGATATAATCTCACTAATCACCTCGAGAAGCATAATGAAATTGTACTGATGGAACATCCTCTTCATGCGCACACCGAGTACACATTACCTATTGAGCTACAAATAACTTATTATTCTGACAAAAACAAGATGATTTTCATCCCCCAGGCCACTTATTAAGATAATTTGGCCAAGATTGGGCCTCTGCTCTGAGCGTATTCAGCTAAACAGTAAACTCAGCAATGACATTATAACAGTTCTTCAGCAAATTCACATCCCACTGTATTGAGGATGAAATGTTGTGATCATATTAAGGGAATTCCTTTCTTCAGTGCACCAACACAGCTCATTAGGAATCATCCTGGGTGGTCAAGGAACTTTGTCTCTTGTTAGGGAAAGTATACCAATGTGCCAGTCTCAACGTTAATGAACACATGGAGTGGAGAAATGGGCCATAATCCAGTTTTAGCACTTGATCATCCCCAGATAGAGGAGCTGTAGTTAAATAGACAAATCCTAATATTGCATTAAAAGCATATCTAGTGGGTATTTTATGTTCCAAAGTATGTATTGTGATATGTCATGACGATGTTTGCTGTCAGTGAGATGATATAGCATACCGTGAGCATGGTGGAAACAATGCAATTCTAGTCATCTAATCATGACAGAACTGTCTGGTGATCATGTCATTCTTTCCTGCGAACCATGGTTGGACTTCAGCCTTACTAGCAAGAGCAATGTGATGTCGGGGCTTACCAAGTATCCCCTGTGCAACATAATTTTCAAGGACCACCCCCTTGAGCCAAGAGATGGTAGAAATAATCATGTTGATGTGGAAAAGTCTGAGAGGGCGGCCTTTTTTTATTTTACAAGCTGTATCGTATGAGATCATGAGGATAATAGAAACCTTGACATGATTGCATGCATCCTCCATAAATAGTTGTATTGTGGGGTTCTTTCAGATGAAGTTTCATGTCACTATTAAACTAGTTCAAGGTAACTGGACCCACTCATTGTTGCTCTACAAATGTTGTATATGTTGTGTTTGGGAAGAAAAATGAGCTTACAATTGAGCTTATTCTTAACTATACAGAAATATACTTCATAGCAGAGATCAACTATGCACAGATTTTATCCTGGGCATAAGTTTTGCTATAGGAATTTTATCATGTTATTTTTTTAGTTTTTCTATTTAGCACTGCAAACATGAATACTTGCTTGATATTGCCTAAACATCCATTAATTTCTTGCCCATTTGAAAACTTGACTGATGTGTTCTCTGGTTAAATTCAGGAGAACACCTGTTTGGAAAAGTACATTTGCTTTGTGTTGAAAGTATTGTTGGTATTGTCTGGGCCATGGTAGCTCAGTGGTAGAGTGCAGGCTTTGAGAATTAATGAGTGCGATGTTGCAGATTTGAACCCACTGTGGAGTTTCAGGGTGGTATCCAGCCTTTATCCCCCAAGCTCCATCAAAGTCCGTGTCCAACCCCACGGCATGAGGAAAACATTCAAATGAACCCCTCTTTGTTGTTATATTGGCGTAGGGGGCAGTGTAACACAGTCTTAGGTCTGTGGTGGCAAGCCAGGGTGCTGTTAAAAAATATGTATACTGTTAGATTCCTGGACTGAAAATGGTCAAGACCCCGTATGTAAAGACTAAAGCTCATTTTTGATTCTTTCAATCCACTAATATATTTGTTATTGTTGTTGTTCATGGTTTAGATTTCAATTCATATTTATCATTTTCCAGATGTTTTTGAGTCCAGTTATGTAGTAACAAACTGAAATTGTTCAGCTGACTGCTAAAATTATGACCAACTTCTAAAAGACTGCCTGAATGTGAATAAGCTAAGTTGGTAAATAGATTTCCTCCAACACACATCTTACAATTTACCATAATCTTTATTATATTTTGTTAATATTAAACCTTTATTTAAACCATGACCCATTCTCAGAACCATTATATTGAAATGATACCAGTTTGACTTCTTTAATTATTCATTTCTTCAATTTAGAATGCAATTTGGCTGTAAATAACAAAACACTTTTAATCACGAGTTCTGGGAACAATATGGCAAGAACATGGCCTTCAGGAGAGGTAAATTACAGTCTGCTAGTTGTATTATAACAAGCTGTGTCAAAATATCTAATTCAATATCATTACAAATTTTATGAATGATATAAAATAGGCCTCATTTTTAGAGCATTTATATTTTCATATAATATGATTTGTGTCCTGTCAAGACCATTATTAGTTTGTTTTTTCCCATTTAGCCTTGTCCAATAATTGATAGCCTGACACAGAAACTCAGCAAGATTCATATTCATACAGTTATTCACATTTGAGGGTTATCGAGTATAACCACACTACTCTTGTATAAACCACTGAACCGCTACTGGAGTAGTTTAGGGTTGAGTAAATTCCGGATGAGCACCTTGACAGTGTTCTCTGAGGAAGGGTGACAAATTGCTCATTATTGAAGTAAATAGTTAATGGACTTGTTCTCATAGACCGTTTTTCTCGTCTAGTGACTAGTCAAAGCCCATTACAATGCATGGTTTACATTTACAGAGCCCCGCGGCAGGATAAAAAAGCCCCACTGCATCTAACTTTAAGATTTTCCATCACAGGTGTGGAATCCTAACATTTAGGTCCTGGAACAAAGGAGGCAAACAAACGGAGTGGTGCCAGGTTCTGTTCTGACATTATCCGGTACAGATTAAGGGATACCGCTGATCCTGCAGTCAGAAGGCAGTTTATGTCAGAATATAGTTTCTGCCACCCTACAAGCATTTCATACTCTCAGGAGTATTGGTGGTGCTTGGAGGACTGGAAGAATGACCTTAAGTTGAGTTTGCTGAAAGTATTGTGGTCTGAGGTGGGTTTCCCGTTTCTTCTCTGCATCCATGTCACCTTTCTCTGCATGGCCTTATGCTCCATGCCGCCTGCAGAGTGAAGTGGCTTTGCCTGCAAATCGATATCTGTTAATGCTGACTAATGATATCAGGTTGGTGCCTTTTTCCACTAGAGATATGGGGTGACATTGGTCTCTTTCATCCAGGTATTGGTTTCACTCTTTTCTTTGTGATAGTTTTAAGTTAGCCTTTTTAAATGGTCATTGAATGGGAATGAAAATTATTTTTTTTTCATGCAAAAGCAAACCAAGAGAATTTGACATTGTGAAAAGGAACTCCATTTGTTCTGTGTAAAGGAACAAAGCTCTGGAGCCCATCATTCTTGTTGTAAGAATTGATTGTATGATACCACGAGAGACTCTGCCATCTTTATTTAATCTGTAGTTTACAGTAAATGGGATTAAGCAATCCATAATGCATCATGGAGTGAGATTTAGATCTTGATATGCCACACTGAATCATTCTCTAGATACCCTGCCAGCAGCAAAATATGACCAATAATGATATATGTTGTTCCCTTTTATTTTATTTCAAGTAAGTCTTTTGTATTGGACATTTATTAGTAATGGAGGCCCTTAATGGATTTACCAATGAATTTCATGCAGTTGCGCACGGTGTGGCTTTAGTCAGGGCCTTCAGTACCAAACCGCCCCCTCCCCTTATACACACACACACACACACACATTTCATATGTGTGTCGATACAGCCACACTATCACACACTATATGGACCACTGGAATTGGAACAAGACAGCTGATTTTCAACAACCACGGTGCCCAGCACTGTGCACTATAGCAGGATCACCATCAGATCTTCCTTTATATCACTCTGCACATGCAAACCAAAGTGTTAAAGTTGCTATCGGTTTGCAGGTTTGGGCCTCAAGGAAAGGCCAGCAACACAAACTAGTGCTAGTCCAAGGAGTTGTGACATGTTTAGATGACAGGAAATGTCTGCCAAGTCCCACCAGACAACTAGTAGTTAAATTCAGGCACATTTAAGGCAAACTTGAATTTTACTATGAAAAACCAATTGTGATTTTGAGGTTGATTGGGACAGCAGAGAAGGCCTTGGTGGCCCTGACAGCCCACCACTGATTTCACCACTGACTTTGTGTTTGGTGCGGCATTTCCACACATGTGTACACATATGTGTGCGTGCCACACATACACTGTTTCCAACTGTCTTTAAATGAATTTGATGCAATTAGGTCCTACCCATTATTTTTTTGTAGGTGACGGCATTACAGTGAGGGACTAATGAATACATCTGATGACGTTTGTCCATATTTTTTCCCTTGGGTCTTGCCCAACGTCAAGTCAGTCTGGACTTAAACTTTTAGAATTTAAATGAGTAAAAATCTCTATGTAGAAAATCTGTCTGCAAAAGATAGCTTGCTTCATTGTGCTGAAAAAGGGTGAAATCCAAAGGATACAAAATAAATGCAGAGAATGGCACGTTTTGTAGTACAACCAGGAGTCAAGCAGCATAAGAGCGTCACTGTTTTTAACCTTCAGTAGATGAAAGAAAGGTCAAAGTGGCTTTTTAGAAGATGAGATCGATGAGCGGTAGGTGTTCCCTTTATGAATCATCACGTGTGTACTGTCGTCCTTCTTTATCACACACACATACACACACACACCAATCAAAAAGCACATTTGCTTTAAATGGATACATAATTTGAAGTCGGTTATGAGGAATTTATTAACTTTTAGCTTTGTGATTTTTGTCTGGATTCAAGGTCACGGATGTAGGTAATTTTTTTCACATACTCTAGTTGAGTTCGTGGAGAAGACTGTCAGCTTCGATGTGTGACAGAAGGGTATCAGCAGGAGTGAAAGGGAAGGTCTACCGGATGGTAGTGAGATCAGCTATGTTATATGGTTCACAGACAGTAACACTGACTGAAAGACAGGAGGTGGAGATGAAGGTGCTAATATTTTCATTGGGAGTGATGAAGAAGGACCAGATCAGAAACCAGTATATTAGAGGGTTAGCTCAGGTTGGATGGTTTGGAGACAAAGCCAGAGAGACCAGACTGAGATGGTTTGGACATGTGTGGAGGAGAGATGCTGGTATACTGGGAGAAGGATGCTGGTATACTGGGAGAAGGATGCTGGTATACTGGGAGAAGGATGCTGGTATACTGGGAGAAGGATGCTGAATATGAAGCTGCCAGGCTAGAGGAGAAGAGGAAGACCAAAGAGGAGGTTTATGATGTGGTGAGGGAGGACATGCAGGTGGATGGTGTGAGAGAGGAAGATGTAGAGGATAGGAAGAGATGGAGATGATGACCTGCTTAGGTGATGGAAGCAGCCCTAAGTAGTAGTAGATTGACTGTTAAGTTCATATGTGCCATATTTCCAATTATGTTGAAAAACTTGGAAAAGGTGTAGGCTTCCTAAAGATTCAAGGATTGCTGCACTGTTGAAATTTTGGACATTTTGTTAAACTGTGGCATTTAAGTTGATGGATGCAAAAGCTCCTGGATTGCATCAGCTCTGAAAATGCACTTTTATTCATAAGAAATAGCTGTACCACAGCCAGAAATTACTCTGCCAAAAGATATGATGATAGAAACTGGTGTAGATAGTCACATTTCAAACCTCAAAATCTCACAAATCTAAACTATAACGATGAATAAAAAGAGGTCCAAACTGTGGTATGAGCAGTATGTCTTAAATCTAATTCCTCCAGGCTTACAGAATAATCACACGTCAAAGTAAAAGGAGGTCTGTAATTTGCAGTGTGTCCGTGGTGTCATAAGGCTTGAAAAATCCTCAGTGCATTTTGTCAGGAGGGTGTTGTTATATAAATGTCCTGCTTCATAAAGGCAAGTAAATCTAAAGACTTTTTTTTCCCAACACATCTTGTAGTTAGGGGCGGCATGGGTCAGTGGGTAGATTGGTCTTCTGGCAATCGGAAGGTTGCAGGTTCAAGCGCTGCACTTGCAGAAAAGCGTGTCTTAAGTGTGCTCGAGTAAGACACTGTTCCCCTAATGGCTCTGCCCTGTGATGAACTGGCAATCCTTCAAGGGTGTGTCCCTGCCTTTCACCCTATGAGGGCTGAGATAGGCTCCAGTTCCTCTGCAACCTGACTTCAGATAAAGCGGTTGACAATGGATGGATGGATGGATGGATCTTGTAGTTTGCTTATGAATTCCATAAAAAATGGTAGAGTCGCCAAACTGAGTAGAAAACAGAAACGATAGACTTGCAAGGTGGCCGCATGACGCAAATTATACTAAGATAATAAAAAAAAATTGCTTGGGGTCTGATAATAGGAAAAGTCAGCATGAACAATTTAGGGTAGGTACCATACAGAGCCTTCCCAGATAGTCAGTACCTTCAGGCTTAGGTCCTAACTTTAAGAAAGAAAGTTGAGAATTAGCACAGAATCCAGTCAAGTTTTGGTGATGATTGTTTTATTCATAATTTTATTTCTCGTGAAGCGCAATGTGGACATGTCAGTTATGGAATGACTTCTTTTCATTTTTATAAACATGCGGATGTCCACTGTCGCTTTAAGTAAAAATAAAGCGGAAGTAAAAACACACAAAAGCAAGATAGGTTCAACTGGAAAGGAACACCAGATATACTTGCCCCCTTTTATTTTTTTTGAAACGGGGAATTCACTGTTTTTATTCTAGAGGATGCTGTCGGTTCACCATTTCAGTTGTGATTGTGTTACACGATCATGGTTGCCATTTACATCACCATGTCTAGCTCAAACTGTCATCCAACTGTCATACAGTCATTTCCCCATGCGCCACATGTCCACGTTATCTATCTCCATGCATCATAGCTCTATAATATAATGTCATGATACACATGAGTCTCGTCATGTGTTGCTGAGAAGAAGGAGTAGGGCATAGATGTACACTGACATGTTAGACCCATCATAAGGGTGTCATGGGGCGTCCCAGACACCATATAGGTGTTTTTCAATTATATTACACTATATGGGGTAAAGATGCCAGTTTGTTGTTCCCGAAATTCTTATTTGGACCCAATGCAGGAAACGTGTCGGATATGACAGAATCGTGTCAAATCAGGCTAAAATCTTCTATTTCGAGTCTGGCGTAGGACAATTTACATTGTCGAGTATGATGTTTACATGTTATGAACAGAGTAGAGTTGTCTACAGGAGCAAGATGTGTTTGGTAAAGGTAGTCATATCCTCTGTGAATGCACAGTACACCCTTTAAGTCCTCAATAGCATGAGATATGATGCAAGGTGATATGCAGCTCATTTGGATACTTGATCCCTGCCTTCCCCTATTTCTGAGCTTACATTATAACGTGGAGATAATAACATTTCGATGCTAAGAATAGACTGGCCATGTCACTGATTTGCAAAACTCCCAGGAATACAGGGAATAGAGGAGCCATGGGACAGACCCCTGAGGGGTTTCTCTGGTCTTCAGTGATCTGTCGTGCTCTCTCTCCTCCCCCTTTACTCTTCTACAGCAAGCACTACCCTATATCTAACATCTGTGCCATCTGTGTTTCCACATGGGCTTAAGACCCCACATCTGCTATAGTACGTAAAAGTTTAATCATGTTTATCAAAACCACAGATTTCCATCCATCATTGAATATGTGTCACATAATATTTATGTAGCTCAGGTAGAACGTGTGCTTCAGGAACAAACGAGCCAGAGGCTACGGATTCAAACCCACCGCAGGGCGTCAGGAAGGGCATCCGGCCTTAATCTCTCATGCTTACCCTGGGATGGACTGACAACCTGTCCATGGTGTTTCTCTGCCTTCTGGCCAATAAGCACCGGGATAGACACCAGCAGATCCATGACCCGACTGCAGAGAAGCGGGTCATGACATGACATAACAGTTCATTTGTTCACTTTCTTAGATTTACCTGACATGTGTTACTTACACATTCACACTCGCAGACAAAAGTATGTATTGACTTAAATGTCTCGCTTTAGCACTGGGGCGGTACACATTAACCTACAGTCGATAAATACAGACACTCAATATGCATTGTCTGGATTAGAGATTTGGGTTGGAGTGGAAAATTGCCTCCACCCTTAAAAGAGTTCTGGTAAACAAGGATTCACTATATGTTATAATCACATTGCTCCTGCAACATATGCCAGTTACAGGCATGTTTTGACAAGAAAGAAAGAAAGAAATGATTCCCCTTATCAGTCCCACAAGGGGAAATCTGGATTTCTCTGCATTTTTGACCCAACCTATTGTATAGGAGCAGTGAGCTGCCAACATATGGAGCTCGGGGAGCAGTTAGGGGTTAAGTGTCTTGCTCAAGGACACCTCAACATGCTGTATGCAGGGGATCGGGACCGGGGATCGAACCTGCAACCTTCCGATCGCCAGGCGACCACTCTACCCACTGAGCTATGCCGCCCACCAACCTACATGGCCAATAAACTGGTTCTGGTTCTGATGATCCACTTCTCGGTAGCAGTGGTGGCGCGGCTCTTTCTTCACTCACCACACTTGTACTCAAAGCATACGACTAGTCAACCTTGTGAATCTCTTCTGAAGGGCAACCCCAGAACTGGCTGAGATTGTGGTCAGCAACAGCTGCTGTGGCCTCCTCTGGTCACATGGTTTCAGGGAAAATGTCTATGGACACAAACC
>OMLC01037202.1:0-10000 GCA_900302585.1 Regalecus glesne
GAGTAAATAGACAGATTGTGCCTTGCTCTAGATTACTGAATCTCTTTTCTGTCCATCGTCTTGGACGTTCTCATCAGCGCCAATACTGCACAGTTCCTGTTATGCTTAATTAGTACATGGCTATAAAATCATAACATAAACCGTGTTGGGTTCCCACTACCCATAATGCTCGTTTCTAAAACAAACTGTAGGAGGCAAGGTGAGGTTCTGCAGGGTGGTGGAGGTTATAGTTATGATGACGCTCGTAAGTGGAGTGGGCAGGGCTTGGCAGCAGTACAGCTCTGTGGGTTTTGGAGGTTACCGCTGTTTATGCTTGTGTCAGACACTGTGCTGGCCCTGGGGCCAGGTCCCCTGAGAAGCCCCTCTAGCTGCTGGTCCCGCTCCTGTCTGCTGCTGTGTCTGCTAAATTATAAATAAGCAGCTGAACACCGGGACCTGAGCTCTGCATACTCTCACACACCCTACTGTAAATGAGAGGGGAAGCAGTCCCGGCCCCAGCAGTTTGCATGCTCACACACTGCCACACACATTGTGTTACACTGATATGGCCTATTATCAGGCCCGCCTTCGTCTGGCTACAGGTTCAAACCCACTGCAGGGTGTCGGACAGGGCATCCGACCTTAATCCCCCGCACGCCATCTACATCTGTGTCCACCCCCACGATGTGGTGACTAATTGTGACATGTAAAATTAGACCCCTCCTCCTCCGATGTAAATCTCATGCTACTGTACATGTGCTGAGGTACCCCTCTGCTGATGGCCACCACTGCTCAACAATGAATAAGACACTGATCAGGTTACAATAATCAGCCAAGCGTGTTCAGGGTTTTCATTGGTTGGCCTTGATTAAAGGCAAAATTGACCTATTTTCAAACTGATCTCCGTCCACAACAGTAACAGATCATCAATAACAAGGTGCAGTGCAGGAGGTCCAGGGTTCAAAACCCATCCCAGGTCCTTTCTGTGTGGCGTTTGCATGTTCTCCCCGTGTCTGTGTGGGTTTCCTCTGGGTGCTCTGGTTCCCCCCCCCACCAGCGAAAAATTAATTAAAATAAAATAAAATCTTAAAAATACGTGGGGACTGCAGATATGGATTAGATTGAAGCTATGACTTGGTGTGATGCATTGACAAGGGGAGGCTAAAACAGGAAAGAGAGACAGTCTCGGTCTGTACCGATACAGCGTGTAACAGGCTAAATAGATAAATAGATTCCCTTATCAGTCCCACAAGGGGACATTTGGATTTCTCTGCATTTTAACCAATCCTATTGTATAGGAGCAGTGAGCTGCCACCATATGGCGCTCAGGGAGCAGTTAGCGGTTCAGTATCTGGACGAAGGACACCTCAACAAGCCTTCTGCAGGACCAGGGATCGAACCTGCAACCTGCCGATTACCAGACGACTGCTCCATGAAAGTTAGCTATTGAAATGAGAGGTCCGTTCTTACATGTCATGGTTGGTCCTCACGTTGTGGGGGAGGACACAGACCTAGATGGAGCGCGGGGGATTAAGGCCAGATGCCCTTCCTGACGCCCCGCGGGGGGTTCAAACACGCAACTTCTGGCTCGTCAGTTCCCGACACGCACACTCTACCCCTGAGCCTGCAATGGATGGGCTGATTTCTGTCATGTTCACTGCGTGTTCAGAGAGAATATCAAAGGTGAGCTCTGCCGGCTGTAGACAGACCTGGACGCTAGCTTAAGGAGATCTGAATTGTCAAACAAAACAGACTTTCTGAGAGCACAGCCCCGGGCTGTGGAAAAACAGGGCCCAGAAAACTTGGTCCACAGGAGACATTCGTTAAAGCCAATGAAGCATGTGTTAGACCATTAACCCCTTTTGGACATGTTAATAAAGACTAAATTATGAAGCCATGGAACTTTAATTCATCACAGTTACTTTTTTCAAACTGTCCGAGAGACTCGGGCTCACGGCGACTTTTATGGAGTGATTTTTCAGGATCCATTGGGGATGGTAAGCCCTCGCTCCCCGGGACCCCATCAGAGCAGGCGTCTGTAGCTGGGGGGTAGTTGCAAGCTTCATTGAGGTATCAAAATTTTTACATTAGCACTGGAGCCCGAGTCGCGGCGCTGAGTCGGGCCTTTTCTGACAGATGTAAACACACAGATATGAGTGAGTCGGCCGCTCACGGGGAGGGGGTTTGAATTCACCGGAGGCTCACAGTTGGCTGAAACCACACTTTGGTCATATAACACATACGAAGCGTCACAGTCAGTCAAATGAACCGTAAAGGGGACCGTGGGTATGAGTCCCTGTCAGCCGAAGCTGAGAAAAATCCAACAATCCCTGGTTATCAGACAGGGCTTTGTAGCTAGCCTAGCTTAACAGCAGGCCTCGATGACAGGCCTTCAGCTTGCCACAGCGGGCTCTGTAAAGCCATACTGGTCCGCTGGGTTCAGACCCACACACTCAACACTTGGGTGGGAAAAAAAAAACACAAAAAAACGCAGCGATGAAGACTGATCAAGCTGAATAAAGAGAGGACACCGAGGGATCTCATCAACGCTTGAACACGATACTTCCTCCTGCGTGCAGAAACCTACACGTTCTCATCAGTCTGGGTGACGGATCCCAACAGATGAGCTGTCCGTCCGTCTGTGTAAACAGCCTGTCATCCATAGCTTCTAGATACGGCCTGGAACATTCCTCTCATCTAACACTCCCCGTGATGGCTGGCACAAACGGCTATGGCGCTAGTACGGCGAGGGTAGAAACGATCTGAGAGAGGCCAGCATCTTTTTTTTTATTTCTGATAGTTTATATTAGCTGTGACTGTTGGAAAAAGACCCTGCGAGGCAACCCGCGCAGACACAGGCTGCACACATGCACACAAACAACATCTCGCCCAGGTTTTCTCTGGCATGTTGTGGGAATATGAAATCCTAAGCAAACGTTGGACTTGGTCAGCATCATAAGAACTTTGCTGCTTGTTATTGCATGAATTGGATGCCTCCAGCTGGCTCGGGAATTGCGTAGCATGTAAATGCTTCTAGGGCTTTTTTCTTATGTTTTTTTTTTTGTATTATCACAACACGGGGTGGTGAAATTTTCATATTCATGTTGCATATGCATGAATTTAGTGTAAATCCTGCCTGTTCGGACATGCTAGCAGCCTGATATTATTCTGCCAGACTGATAGTACTGAATGAGTTTCTATCTGTCTGTGTGTAGGTGACTATCGCTCCAACAGTGCAGACGTACTCACTCTGTCATGCCAGATGTCTCACGGTTAGCCCACACAGCCTCCACCAGGGTCCAAGAGACAGCCTAAACCTGGCCCTGTGGTGAAAGATGGGAATAACACTTGAAATACTCCGGATCCCCTCCGCAAATCGAAACCCATAGACATCGTATGGTTAACAGCCACTGCCCAACTCTAAGATTCTTCAACAAGTGATAAAGCGTGGGAATGGATGGACGGATTGATGGCTTCAAGATGGTGCCAGAGACAACAAACTAATGTCATGCTCCTACCTTTTGATCCCCTCTAGGCGGACAGCCTGGAAGGGATTATGCATTCAGTCGTGTGTGTGTGTGTGTGTGTGTGTGTGTGTGTACGCGTGGTTCTGACTGCAGCTAATCTAAAAAAAAGCTGGATCTATCAGTCTAAAGAAATGTCGTTAAGTTATGACTATCTGATGAAGAACCTCTCAAGGTTGCGGTGATTCGAAACCTTCAATAAAACATTTGCTATCACTGCGGCCGGTCCCTCACTTCATTCATTCTCCAGCTCTCTCAAACAACGCTGCTCTCCATCACTCCCCGATCAGAGTCAAAAGCGTGCACATGTGTGCGACTCACATCTACATTTGACTCGGATATGGCGGCAATATAATCAAAAAGTGTTAAATGAATTTTGATAAGGTCACAATTAGCCCCCGTGTTCTGAGGGTGGACATAGACTTAGATGGTGGAATGGGGGACAAAGGCCGGATGCCCTTCCTGATGCCCTGTTGTGGGCTCGAACTCACTGCCTCTGGCTTGTCAGTTCCCAAAGCTCACGCTACCACTGAGCCACCACGGCCCTCACACTAAAGTCTTATATAATGACAGGAAAACATTAGTTATTCTGTCTGTATGTGTGTGTACCTGCGGCTAATCTCCCACGCTACTGCGCCTGTCAGCCGAATAATGCTTCTGCATAGGCCGTACCCTCAAGGACCTCTCATAGTGAGACAAAGCCTTTGAAAAACCTGTTTTACGCTGCAATCGAGTGCTAACTCTGAGCACTAGGGAGATATGCTGGCAGTGCCTCCAAACTCTCCCTTCTCCTGCTAGGTGAAAAAAGAGAGGATTTGTTGCCAAGTGCAAGCACCAGAAAAGGAGCAATATGCCTGGCTAGCAGGAATCTGCACTCCACCGACTTTTCTCCTCCGGTTTGTTACCGTGCTCTAGTTTTGTCTCTGGTTGCAAAACCGTAATTATGTTTTGAAGAAAACTACCCTAAAACTCTGCCCTTGTTCATGTTGAGCATCCCACAATGAAAACTCCCTTGTATGTATCAAATTAGGGCCCGTCCCATTAGCCACACTCCATCTGCACTTGAACGCTTTGGCACTTGGAGTCGAAGCATCGCCAACGTGGTGCTTTATGGGTCATACGCTTAGCCAAATACAGCTCCGCAGCAGTCTTAGCTCGAGCGCAGATAAAGTGCACATTAAGAGAGCTGTGCACAGGCTTATTACAGACACAGGACACACTTGTGCATGTACACTCAAGTACACTTGGCTGTCAATAAACCTGAATTAGAAACGGAACATGTGGAGGGTGCAGTGCGATTCCTGTCCCTCCCCGCCAGACACATATATGCCATCGCGTTTAAACAGATTCTCAAGACATTGCTCCTCAATAGACTTTAACTGGCTTTATATGGTTTTTATCTTTAACCATGATTTAAGCCTCCATCTTGCCTCCATCTTGTCATTGCATGATAGCACATATGGTGCAACGGGCTACAACATCCAGCTCCATCAGGTTATGGGTATGACTGGTTGCAGTAGAGCATCTATAGAGTTCAGTCTGCCAGACAGCTGGGGAATATGTGTGTGTTCTATAATGTGTGGACGCTCAGTACATGTGTTCATACATGAAAAAGGGGTGGGATTAAGAGTGGTAAGTGGTAGTGCAGTCAGCACTGTTGCCTCACAGCAAGAAGGTTGTGGGTTCAAGTCCCATCCCGGGTCATTTCTGTGTGGAGTTTGCATGTTCTCCACATGTCTGTGTGGGTTTCCTCCAGGTGCTCCGGTTTCCTCCCACCATCATAAAGACATGTATGTTGGGGTTATAACTCCTGCCTGTGCCCCTGAGCAAGGCAGGAGGAAAAAGAGCTGGGGTTGGTCTCTGGGCACCGCAGAAGCTTACTGCTCCTATACAATAGGATGGGGTAAATGCAGAGGATAGAATACAATGACAAAATAAAATGACTTTCTTCTACTTCTTTCAAACTGTGTGTATGCCTTTGGGTGTGTGTGTGCTTGTGAGCACGCTTGCAGCCAGGGAGTGTGTGGATGTGTATGCTGGAGGAAGCAGGGCCCCCAAGAATTTGATATACCATCCCACTCAGGAAGAGAGCCCTAGTCACACAGCAGATAACACCATGGCCGAAACGGGTCCTGGATATTTGGTTTAGAGAAGCATGCATTATTCATACTCCCCTCACTGTAAAAGTGCACATGTGTCTGAAGGCTCCCATCATCATCACCCCAGTCAATAGATCCGCTTCCATGGCACAGGCGTCCCTCACAGAGACCTGCGGTCAATATCGGAGGGGAAATCAGCCGTGACACTAATGAGGCCCAAGAAAAACGCTCAGAGATCCAGTCAAATTCTCTCCATTCAAAATATTCAGGGATGGGGGAGTGGAGGGGCTTACATTTCAGATTGATTGTAGTCTCCCTCTCCTGTCAAACAACCCATTCTGGTCATCCAGAGAGAAAACACTGTTGTTCAACCATTCAATGTGTCAATCCAAAGCTACCTCTCATGTCTTTCAAACCGGGAGGCATCAACTTCTCCTGAGACAGCGCCCACCACATTTTGTCATCTCACCAACCATGTGGTTACTTTCTCAGGCACTTTCTCAAGGGTTGGTAAACGGTTGTAGTTTTCCTACTGGGTTCCTTTCAGGTCAAAACTCCATTTTAGACAACTATTAACCACAAATATTGTTCATAACTGAGATGAAGATAAAATGTGCTGGGTATAATTGCATATGCTTTTACAATTACACTGCTATAAAACCCAAAGTTGGCCGAGGTCAATGTGCCTGGTGAACAGTACATCCATAGCTCATTACTGAACACAGCAATTACCTCTGTCAATGGGCTTGAACGTACAGGGTTTTGGTGGGCATTGTTGTCCTTCCAATGTGCCAAAAGCTCCACCGCTCCTCCCTCTTGTAACTTCTTACTTGCCTCTAAAGGGATCCCCTAGTGGGACATGCCCCCGACCCCGATAGGCTGTCACCTTTGACCTTTGAAGTTAGCAGGAAGAGGAGGAAGAAGCATAGGGTTCAGCCTCAGAGGGCTTTTCCCAGACAGGGAATATGGAGCTCTGAGGGAGTGTGGATGGTTTTGATATCCGCCACACTTCTGAAACAGGAAGCAAAGGTGAACAACATGAGGGGAATCATCTGCTGATCATCGGGGCCCCTGGCCTCTCAAAGGGCCGGCCCCTGCAGCTCTGGAAAACATTGCCAAAACAGTTTGAGGGTGCACAACAAAAGAAAATTTGACAGGCCATATGGTGTATATGAGGTAAGCAAACCAAGAAATTGTCAAAATACTGGCGAGAGGATATCACTGCAGTTTCACCAGAGAGGAGGAACGCTGCCATTTCACAGACTGGGCCTGAGGCATAGGAGGGTTCGTTCCCTGTTATGAATAAATCCATCTGAAACAAGAGGATGTTGGAGAGAAGATGGCTGGCATGTGCTCATGTTTCAGTCAAACTAAGTTACAGTTTGCTAACATTCAGCTTTGAGTACAACATCCATCCATCCATTCCTCCATCCATCATCAGCTGCCAATCCAAAGTTGGGTCATGGAGCCATGCTGGAGCCTATCTCAGCTTTCATTGGGTGAAAGGTGGGGAAACACCCTGGACAGGTCACCATGGCATCACAGGGATTGAACAGTTAGGGTGTCAAGTGTCTTGCTCAAGGACACTACAACATGCTTACTGAAGGAACCGGGTATCAAACCACCGATCTTCCGATTATTAGACAACCACTGTACCTCCTGAGCTATGCTACCCGCTATGAACACAACACCTAGACAGAAAAGACAAAGAAAACCACTGTATTGGGTTATGGTGTTTTTACCATGGAATCTGTCCTCTGCACATGCTTTGGGAATGGAAAAAGCCACACGTTGCGGGTTCAAATCCACCGGAGGGCATCAGGAAGGGCATCCAGTCTTAATCCCCCAAGCTCTATCTATCCAACCCCACAACATGAGGACTAATGTTGACATGCAAAACGGACCCCTCTCATTTAACCCATCCTATTGTGTAGGAGCAGTGGGGGGGGCTGCAGTACCTGGGGAACAGTTACGGGTTCAGTGTCTCGCTCAAGGACACTTCAACGTGCTTTCTGAAGGAACCAGGGAATGAACCAGCGACCTTCCAATTACAAGACAACCCGCTGGACCTCCTGAGCCATGCCACCCCACGTACGTTTCTCCTATGCTGCACCCAGCATAACTTCAAACGGACCTAACGGGCCTACCATCAGTCTAGTGGTCATTTCAGACCAGCCGATCAGAACCATCAAGAAAAAAAATCAACTTCTTAAACATGAGAAATTCTACTTTTCTTCTTCTAAGCATGAAAACATGATGGATGGTTTTCAAATCCATGCGTTATTCAGTCCTTTTAAAAAAATATACCACTTGTTAACCCATGTCTTGGTGTGAGGTTAAGTCTCACCCCTGTTTCTATTTTAGATAGCCTGGTGGGAGGGCCGGGGATCGGAGCAGACACCGCGGCGCTGTAAGTCACAGGCAACGCAAGCCTGGCTGCACCAGTAGAGGGATTTTACACCTGAAAGAGAGAGGGCCTTGGGACCCCAGACCCATGTATGCCAAAAGACCCCCTACAGCGCTCGTCCCAGCGTCCGCTGCGCGGGCCTCCTGCAAGGCTGTCAAAGCAGGGCTTTCTTTTTGACGAAGGAGCTCTGAGTGAGCCGTGGAGGTGAGGCTAACCCTGACATTGACAAATGGCCCTGTCTGTCTAATATGAATTTACACCCGCTAAAAAATACGATCTGAGATATCTTTATTTGCACAGTGGAGCTGACGATAAATAGAATTTCAAATTAAACACCTGATGAATATGCGCATAAGTGGCCTGCTGTCCGTAAGAATTTCACCTGGACTTTCTGTGGGGAGTAACAGAGTAACAGTGTGGTTTTCTGGTGTATAATAGTCTGTTTGCTTTCAGTTGCTCCCCGAGTGATTAGTCTTCTCAAAGATAACAAAAGGGTACCTGTGGCCAGCAGCGGAATCATGCCACACGCATGAAACATGATCAGCCGGCCTCACGGACTGCGAACAGCAGCTATATTGATTTTTGAGCGCCGGTTGATATTGTCACATTTCGAACAGCATGCCCTATCCATTCCAAGGGATGTCAGCCAAATGTGCCAAAGTAAACAAACCCAGTGAGTGTTGGATGGCAGCGTGCATATTTCGTGAGGGTCTGGGTAGGTGCGGTTGGTCATGTTCTATGTCGTGACACATGCAGATCTTGTCAGGAGCAGGACAGGAACAGTGGGGTTGATGACAAGTTTTCCTGAGGCGTTCGGGAAAACTCGATCCCTCCCCTGACCTCTAGCGAAGGGCCAGCGCAACGTGGCCCATTGGGGCTTTTTTCAGAGGCCGGAGCTACAGCGTACCTGAAGACGTTCTGTATCGTCCCCCTGTCAAACCACATCACCTCTTCCTCTCCTCTGGACCCCCGTCCATCCCCACCTCCACCTCACGCTTTGATTTTACAGCCAAAGCAAACAGCAGACTTCTTGCGGCCCGCAGCCCTCGTTCCCATGGCGACGGAGCACAAGGGCACAGCGTTCGCCTTGAAGATTTGGATCTTGCAGGGGTGCACAAAGAGGCCGATTCAGATCCACCCCTGCAACTTTGGATGTAGGCAGAGCTTTCAGCTGGACACCGGGCCTTGAATACACAGGCAAGAAGAAGAAAAAACCTCTGCAGTGTGCAACACTTATCGCATCCAATCAGGCGAGTGATATTAACACGTCCTGTCACTTGGGGGAGACCTGCTGAACAAAGAGGGAGCTTGTCAGGGTTGGATGTGCCCATTAATAGGGGTGTAATGGGGAAGGATATAGGTTTAGCAAGTGTAATTACCTCTGTATACTGTTGAGAGGGTTTTGCTTTTTCTAATCCTAAAAGAAACACACACGCGACTCGGTGTCTAGAGCACTGTCAAAGGGGTACTCCAACAATAGTGTTGGTATTGCACTGATGTTCTTTATAGATTTAATGCATCCATTTTTTCACTCCAGTCCATCTGCTGATGATGATAAAATAATAATAACATAATAATAATATAACCTCCTTCACAGGGGCATATGAATGCATATTTAGAATGCAAATATGCCCGATTTTAGCTACCAGGCTAATATTCATTCGTATTCCCAAGCAATTAGGGGCTCAGTCTCTTGCTCATGGACAATAAGACATATTTTCTGAAGGATCCGTGAATCGAACCACCAATCTGCCAACCACTAGATGACTGCCCCAACTCTCGAGCTATGCTCCCCCACACATTACACCCATATATTGAATGCAATATATGAGTGGAGAGGATGCAACATGCAACATTACTGGACACAACCCAAAAATTATGTTTCTTTTGGGGCCATGGTGGCTCAGCAGTAGAACGCACACCTCCAAGTCAAGCATCGCAGGTTCAATCCCACCACAGGCCATCAGGAAAGGTCATCCAGCCTAATCCCC
>OMLC01037206.1:0-10299 GCA_900302585.1 Regalecus glesne
CAAAATCTTGATTATCTTTGGGTACCCAAGGCTATATGTTTGGGTGGATGAGCCCCACATGCTTTACAGAAGAGGATAGTCATCTTATTCACCTCTTCAACACCAAGCCTGTCTAGTTTTCCGTTTTCAATTATGGAAGCAGCAACTTCCTTTGCTGTCTTATCTGCTGGGGATGACATCGGTGACGGCCAGGATCTTGGTTGGTTTCTTTGGTAACAGTTGGAGCTTTTTTAATGAGGTACTGGTCCATGGTAACAGCAGTGTAGTGTGGCAGTGCATTCATGCATTAGCACTGTGAGACCATAGTGCTCTACGTTTGACAGAAATTGAACGAATAGAATGAAAATATAATAATGTCTTAGCATAGGATTAGAATATTTGCCTAATATGGTAATAATAATCTAGAAAAAGGAATCTTGGGAGTCATTTTTGCCTCTCAGTCACAGTTTTTAGGGGTATTTTTGAGATTCATTTGTACATTTCTGCCCCTTGTCCCAGTCTAAAGAAATAAAAAAAATCCATCTTGACTAGTTGGCTGCAAAGATATCTTTTAATATATGGTAGTTTTACTCACAAAATCTGAAGGTCTTTCTCGATGTATGTACCCATCTCTCACTATTTCTCAATCTCATGACTTGTCATGAAGTGGGGCCTGTGGTAGCTCATTGGTAGAATATACACTCCAGGTAATGATAAGGAAGAGACGGTGAGCTTGAACCCACTTGAACCTCATGACTTGTATAGAAGTGAATAAGACATTCTTAATAATATGTTCCTTTTATTGGGACAGTTCATATTAATCACCATTGTGAATATAAACACACCAAATTTAGCCACCAGGCTAATTTTCATCTTTTGTCTCAAGCAATTAGTGGTTCAGTATCTTGCTCAAGGAGACTTTGACACGCTTCCTGAAGGAACTCGGGATTGAACCAGCGACCTTCTGATGGCTAGATGACTGCCTTACCTCCTGAGCTATGCCACTCCATCAATTGTCTTTGGCGAAACAAGACCCAGAAAGTCCAAAATGCCATTCTTCCTATTAAGAGGAATGAAGGGGGTCTCGAATGATGGCATCAGCACTCTCAGAGTAAATTGGCTAAAGTGATGTGTGGGTGGTCCCAACTCAATTTGGAATTTTATCCCCACCCACATATTCAAAATACTTGGTGGTCTTAATTTCCGGATAATGTGCAATTATTCTCCAAAAGAACTACCCATGAACTTATCAATGTTCCATTAAGAAGCCTTAATATCTTGGAAGCTATGCTGCAGCCACAGCTTCTCCCTTCACAAAGGTTACCTTTGGAATAGTGTTGATATAACAATCGGAGGCAAATCCACTGTTCTCCCTACATGGTATCAGAGAGGTTTTAACAACCTGGCTGATATGTTTGATGGATCTTGTAATTTACTTTCCTAAGAACAGTCTATGCTCTCTAATGATTTTCCTCTCAGGTATAAAGAACTCCACTCTGTAACTAAAGCTATAACAATCGGCCTGGTGCAATTAATGGAAAACTATTTCACACACGGGGAGAGGATCAATGTTGTTCCTAAAAGCAGTTCAAGGGGCGTTGGATTAATAGAGTTTTAAAAATGCGACAAACATATGTGAAATCTTCCACAACAGAAACGAACTTGAACCCAGAGGCAGTTTTTGGAGGTCAACGTAGAGGATACTGATTGGAAGAAAGCATGGACCTCTCAGATTGTGTAGAACAAACAAAATTAGAGAGATCATGACAAAATTGTACATATTTCTATGAGTGTAAGACATCATCTTTTAAAAAAGACAGTATCTGTCTATTCAGTCACGTGAACGTGATCCGCACCTTTTCTCTCAAAGATATGTCAGGATGATGGCCTTAGGAACATGGAATTCCATGTCACCAACTTAGTGATACTAATTGGAAAACTCCATCTTCATACTCAGACATTTCCTAACTCCTTCCCGAGAATTTCCCCTTTTTTCGACATACTTTTTAAACGTAGTTGCGTACAGGATCCTTTTCCACGAAGACAGGTCGAGGGCTGGCTCGGAGGCAGTGGCTAATCTCAAACCCGTCCCTCACGTTTCGACAGAAAAAGCTCAGCCAGTGAAGCTGCTTCCTGAAAGGCATCAACTCTCTGCTAGGCTAGAAGAAACAACTGCTCACACCAAGCCCTGGGACGGACTCGATGTGACCATCAAGACCAACAGGGGACACATTACTGGGCAGCTACAACCAGATTGGGGAATAATCCATGCATGCCTTAACACTCGGTAATGACACTTCAATCAAAGTTGATGAGAATCAAATGGTTTTATTAGCACGTATTTTATTTGATTGACTTTGACAGAGTGGATTTTACATCTCGTAATAATTATTTCCACATTTAAATACCTCATTTTACTGAGAGGTCCATTTTACATATCACGACTAGTCCCCACATTATGGGTGGGGGTAGACACAGACACTGTACCACTGAGCTGAGCTATCATGGCCATTTTAGTAGAACTAGAAAAAGAGCGTTTAATATTTTGCCCTTCACTGCAGTAAGCAATAAATATCAATATAATGCTGATTGATGTGCATCTGCAACCGTATTGATTATCTGCCTGTAGCTGGCATCCGGTGGTGTGGTTGTGTTGTGTGACTGTCAGCCCACAGGGAATAACCAACATTGATGAGTATTTCACCTCTATGGGATGGAGCTGTTCATCAATGGTTTGCTTTTGCATATTCAGAGCCGACACCAGGAGGGCAGGAGAGAGCTGAGGAGCCGAGGAGTACGACAGACGGATGAGACACCAGGAGGAGAGTATCAGATAGACAGAGAAGACACAGAGCCAACACGGTTTGTCACACTTCAAATTTGTCCTAGCTCGTGGGGAGCCCTTGTCACCCAATAGAGGCAGAAGCTAAGAGACCAGGGTTGGGTGGTTTTCAATATTGAACTTAACATAGGCAACAACAGGGGGTCGGCATAGCTCGGGAGGGAGAGCGGTCGTCCAGTAATCGGAGATCGGTGGTTCGATCCCTGGCTTGAGCGAGACACGTGAAGGACTAACTGCTGTCCAAGCGCTGTGCTCACTGCTCTCATATGATAGGTTGGGTTAAATGCAGAGAACACATTCCACGGCCTTGGCCGTGCTGCGAATAGAAATCCATCAACAGTCGAACTACATACAACCTGGCATATGTCTGCTTCATCGATGCCAAGGCTTTTGTCTTCTCTCAGAGTTTTACTCCTGCTGCAGAGAAGGAAAACAACCATGAAGCTGAATCAGAACTCACATTGCACTCGTTCTGTTGACTCTGATTCCCTGTCGTGAATGCCAGCCCGCACCCCAAAACCAGAACCTTTGGATGGAGCTCCGCGTCTCACATCTCAAAGCAGTCGCGTTACTCGGACATAACTTGAAACTGGTGCTGTTATCAGGGGAAAATCTAAAGCGTTCCGACCTGGGCTAAGTTCTTCCAATGTTTCAAGAACAACGTCCCTGAATAGGAACGTGAGCGCTCTGAGACATTCAGTGGGGGATGTATCATGTAATGGTTAAAAAAGTGAACAGCAGACTCTCAAAACCAGCCCGAGATGCTGCAGGAAGCTGATGGGGGTGATCTAAAATGGGAGCTCGTGTCTTCCTCTCCTCTTTGTTCTCCCTGCAAGGCTGGCTGCAGTGTTTTGTACCAGCTGAGGACCAAAAAACCAGCTTTGCTGCTAAGACGAGGAGAGAGTGCCACGGTTTAAACAGGCTTTAGTGAAGACATGGACAACATGCAGCAGTTGCGCTATATTTGAACCCATGAGGTCATGACTTTGCGCGTGACTCGGTCCACCAGGCCGCCGTGTGCGTCCACGAGTGTTTCGTCACGGATACTGAGTCATGGCTGTCTCCATCACGTCGAAAGCAGGAGAAGGTGAGGCCGGGAAAAGCGTGTGTATGTCAAGCAGGGGTACATTTGTCGAATGGTTTAGGGGAAGAACTCGAGCAAAGCAGAAGTTTGAATCAATTCAAAAAGAGGTTCAAACACTTGTTTTAAAGAGGAACAAGGAAGGGGACAAGATTTTGCTTCTCTTATGACCATGGCACACACGGTAGATGCTACCTACTACTGGGACCATTGGAAAATCAGTTGTGTTTTTTAAAATCCTTATATCATTTTTTATGGTTTGTCATTGAGTCATCGTTGAGACCGATATCGACGGTGACATACTTTGATGTAAAAACGACAACAAATTTATTATTTAGGTTCATCCACTGAGCATAGCAACAGGCGTGGCCACAAGTCCATGGATACTAGGTTGGCATCCAGCACGTTACCCCCGCTCCCATCCGTAAGGTCAGTGGTTGGGTCAGGAAGGACATCCTCCATACAGCTTTGCCAAATCAAGATGTGGACTGAAGAGGCCCACACCTCGACCATATCGGTCAAGTCTCCACACAGAAGTGGTCAAGGCTGGGTTAGCAATGACCACCATTGCTGGTGTGCCCTCACAGGGTACCAGTGGAGGCCAGGAAGGGCACCTGGCTTTAATCCCCCGAGCTCCATCTCCGTCCGTGTCCACGTGTAACAGACCTTTCAATCGAGCATTAGAGAGGAGACAGGAAGTTTTAAGTAGTCACTTCCTCCTGCTCATTTTCCAACGTGTGTTTGTCGGATCCTTTATTGAGAATTATTTTGTTGAATTATTTTCGGGATAAAGACGTTTGAATTGAATCGAACATTTTCTGTACTAATAACTAACTTTTCAAAAGGGATGCGCCAGCATCAGTCGACTCATAGCAGCTTTTTTGTGATAATAAGTGCACGAGTGGCCCACGGTTCCTCCTTTTCTCTGATGTGTTTCACTCTTTAATTTTGCAGCCCTTTGTTTTTTTTACCAGAGCAATTTAGCTTTCCCTTTTTGACAGAGAACTTCCAATCTTGGCGCCTTAAGATCTGTAAGGCCATTGTTAAGGAGAGCAGAACGACCGGTGGAGTCTGACGCTGTGTTGAATGAAATCAATATCAACCTCCTTATGAAGCGTGATATGGAAACAAGTGGATGTCTGAGAAGATGAAAGAGAGAATGAGAGATGGGTTTACAAATACAGAGAAAATTGGTTGAGGACAGACTTGATTATGTGTCGAAAAGCACTTTTGATGTGCTGCTGTGGAAAACAGAAACTGTCTGTTCAGACTGTCCTTTTTTTTCGTCCTCCTGCTTTTTAACTGCTTGTTTTTCACAATCTATGTCTAAAAAGGGAAGGTTCCTCTGACGGTCCGAATTGCTCCATCGCCTCCAAACAAGAAAAATCAACCAAGCACAATAAGTAATATTATGGGATGAAACATGCTCAAGAAAACACAGTAAGAGGAGTTAAGAGTTCGCCTAATCAAATTTGGAGTGAATGGTGATGCTAGCAGGGAGACGGGCCCAAAGTCGACAGGTGACACTTCAAAACGTACAAAATGCACCCTGCCTGCTCCGCTGCTGAGTCCCTGCTCTGCCGTGTGGCATTTATCACTGTTTTGGTCTGTAGCTCAGTTCAAGTCCTCGGTGGGACATTTTTTCTCTTTCTTTCTCTGTATGTGACATGGGAGGAGCCCGGGAGACTTGTGCTGGAGGCCACCGAGGTGGGTCGGGCCTGCGACACTTCAAGCCTCTTCAAGATTCATCAGCCATCAATCCATCCATCGTTGGGCATTTCTCCGGGGCCATGCTGGAGCCTATCCCAGTATTCTTTAGGGGAAGGGTGAGGAGACATCCTCACAGCATAGCTCAGTCGGTAGAGCGGTCGTCTGGCGATCGGAAGGTTGCAGGTTCGATACTCAGTTCAGCAGAAAGCATGTGCAGGTGTCCTTGAGCAAGACACTGAACCCCTAACTGCTCCCTGAGCGCCACATGGTGGCAGCTCACTGCTCCTATACAATAGGATGGGTTAAAATGCAGAGGAATCCACATTTGCCCTTGTGGGACTGATAAGGGAATCTAATTTAAAAAAAGACAGGTCATCGTTCCATCTCAGGGCTTGATGTTGGTGGTTTGATGCCATAGTTGATGGCACTTGACATATTGAAATAACGTGGTGGCTAGATCTAGCATATTTTCATCCCAGATGTTCATCAATATCCATTGTCCCTATAAAGGAGATTATTATTATTATTATTATTATTATTATTATTATTATCATCATTATTCATATCTTGTAATTCCATTATAATGATCTTATCCTCTCAGTGCTGTGTGCTGTAAATGGTGTTATATTGTGTTATATTGTGTATACACAACATCCATTACAGCCTGTCCCTCTTAGGAGAGAGATCCCTCCTCTGGTGCTCTCCCTGAGGTCTCCTCCTATTTTCCCTCTCTGTTAAAGGGTCTTTAAGGGAGATGTTCCTCGTCCGATGTGAGGGTCTAAGGACAGGATGTTGTGTTAATGTGAAGTCCACTGAGGCAAATTGTCAATTTGTGATAATGGGCTATACAAATGAAATTGACTTGACTTTCAATATGTCCTCGTCAAGCAGGACAGAGGAATAAAGCCTGAGCATCTGCCCTACAGCCCCAGAGCCGACAGCAAGCCGCTGTCATCCCAGCATGAGATACGGTAGGTAGTGTTCAATGTGTCCGAAGGGAGGCGTAATTCATTAAGTCAACTGTCTCTGTTTCAAGAATGTCCCACCAACATGGACTGATGGATTGATGGCCTGACAATGAACAACTATAACGGCACATCTTAAGGTGTCCTAATATACAATACCCTTTGTTGACAAAATGATAAAATGCAGAGACTGCGGAGAATAATTTGAATCCGATCATCTGGACATAAATTCTAAAACAGGAGGACACTTCAACATTCACCTCAATGTCTTCATCAACTCTGAAGTCAGCCCAGTGAGCTGCCCTGGCCCTGACTAGGGATAGAGATGTAAATCAGGGAGCTCACACACAGGCTCCAGGCAATCAATACCCACATTTTCTGACTGTCCTGGATTCTTGAACAAAACACACAGAAGAACGACTGTGGAGATTTGTGTTAATCTACGGTATAGATTTTTATATGGAAATTCATCTTAGCATGATGGGGCAGCATATAGTTCAGCGGGGAGAGCGGTCATCTGGCAATCAGAGGATTGTTGGTTCATTCCCAGCACTTGTATAGAAGCCTGTTGGAGTGTCCCTGAGCTGCTCTGTCCTGTGATGGACCGGTGACCTGTCCAGGGGGTTCCCTTTGGCTATCACCCAATGATGACTGAGGTAGGCTGCAGTTCCCCTGCTACCTGACTTTGGATCAGCGGTTGATGGATGGATCTTAAGATGAGGATTTTATTCCTTTTTAACAAAAACGGAATCATTTTTTTGTTCTTGATTTGACTAAATATAGATCGACTAGATGTCCAAAGGGAGAACTCCAGACAGCCTTAGTTTCAGTACCTCACGTGTAACTTCACAACCAGAAATCCGCAACTCGTGCGGGTTAAGAAGTCTTTTGAATCAGAATCGACTGTCTTGGTCGAGTGTGCCTGTGCACATGAGGGTTCTGACTCACCCCAGATTCCACCATCCACAAACAGTTTACCGCTCCCACCGGCTCACCTGATTAAAGCTCAGCGGCGAACACACCACACATATGTTTTTTGGAGGAGAGGAGTTGGAAGGCAGACAAGAGAAAGGAGCGAAATATTGTCTGCTTTGAAAGATCTAATTTCAGATTAGCGTGTTCGATGGAGGAATCCTTTGAGCCCATATAAGCAGCGAGGGAGGCAGGGTAATGGAAAGAGTTAGAGACGAGGGTGGAGACAGAGCCATGGAGAGACTTATAAAAAGTGCAAAAGGATAGAGCAAGAGGGATCCGACAGAGGACACGGGGGATTGATGAAGACGTAAAGAGAGTCAGTGGGAGATGACGCTAGCGTAGCACACGGGGGGCTCGGCGGTGGCATTTCCAGATTTAATGCCGGGCTCTATGAGAACTAACAGGTTTGCATATTAACATGGTGGAAATGTCTGGCTCTACCCAACACTGCTTTCCCTCTCCCAGCACAGAACAAGAACACAGCTGCTGCTGCTGCTGCTGCTGTGTGAGTGTGTGTGGGGGGGGCTTTGACAGCAATAACCTTTCAGGAACAGGAGTGTTAATTGAACTGGTCTGGGATCAGTAGGGGAGGTGGTGTAATTTCTATCTATTCTGGGGTGGGTGATGTTTTCTACAGGACTGTGTGTGCTGCACAAAAGTGTGCATGGAGAGCGAGACACACACACACACTCACACACACACACACACACACACACATATGCTGTGCATGTGTCTCTGTCTGTGTGTATGACTCATTGTGATATCACAATGTGTTACTTTCAGATTGTACCAGCACGGAAGCTTCCAGAGAATAGCCCTGAGAGCAACAGCACTGGGGGGCTCTGCAGGACGTCCAAAGCCCGTTGAGACCACTGTGGTGTGAATCATAATGTCTTCAAAAGTAAAAAGTGACATGACTGACGAAGCATATTCAACATTAGGGGAAACCCAGCAACTCTCTTGGGTCCTTGAAGTCTTGCTGATTCCTGTGTTGTTGGTCTCTCTGCAGGGGGACCGACATGTCAATCCATCAGCCATAATGTCCCCATTACCATTACCAATAGACACGGTGTGGCTGCTCCCACACCGTGTCTACCTTTCATGGCTGACTATGAATCGCTCACAATAGCCTCAGCATTCTAGCTCCTGTGCGGTATCCTCAGTAAAGAGAGCAGCCGCTGAGCATTAACTTAGAAGCTGTATCAAGCAGCTTTCACCTGGCTTTGGAAAAGTTTGGCCTAAGATCTTTTAAAACAACGTTTCTCACTGCTGGACCAAAGCTACCTGGGAATTGCAGCTGATTTTATTCTAGGAACGTGACACTGAAGCAAGGAGCTGCTTGGAGCCATCGCAGCAGGACCTTCAGGTGATTCCACTGTGGTTGTTTGTGGTCCATCCACATAATCCCCCCACACATGTGTTCAGAGTCCCCAGTCCCCCCGCACCATGCACAACTGCCAGCTTAGCTGTGTCACCACCCGGATCATCATCCTCACAATTACCATTACCATGGCAGATAGACATCAGGAGGACAACATATAGAAGCTTAAAGACTAGCCCAGGGCTTTCCTATGATTCATATGATTATTATTCATCCATCCATCATCGGCCACGTGTCGGATGTCAGGTCACAGGGGAACTGGAGCCTATCTCCGTTCTCATTGGGCGAGAGGCGGGGTACACCCTGTATAGGTCACCAGTCTATCACAGGGCAGAGCAGTTAGGGGAACAGTGTCTTGCTCAAGGACACCTCGACATGCTTCTCTGCAGGACCGGGGATCGAACCTGCAACCTTCCGATCGCCAGGCGACCGCTCTACCCACTGGGCCATGCCGCCCCTATATTATTATTATTATTATAAGGACAGTACATATTAATGAACCTTTAGATTGTAAATACACCAGATTTAGCCACCGGGCTAATATTCATATATCTCCCCAAGCAGTTAGGGGTTCAATGTCCTGCTCAAGGACCCCTCGAAAGCTTTCTGAAAGAGCCGGGGATCAAACCACCAATCTTCCGACCACTAGAGGACTGTCTTACCTCCTGACCTGTGCTGCCCTAAAATTGCAGGATGCCAGCCGGATGGGGAATGCAATTTCTTTTCCTGATTACAACCCACTGCCAAGACGAGGCAGATGATTCAGAGAGACTAACTGGACACGGTGAGATATTTCAGGAGCAACATGCCTTCTACCCCCATCACTTATATTAAAACATCACTCACCTGCAGAGAGCTGGCCACTCCTGGATAGAGCTGCACAGCCGTGAAAAACCTAACCGCTAACAGACAGAAGCAGAGGGCCATGCCAAGACAGCTGAACAGCTAAATGCTAGTTTGCATGTATGTGTATGTGGTGTGAGAGAGGGGGACCCAGTAAGAGACTTGGTAATGGCTTTAGTCCATGGACTTTTGACACTTCAGCTCATCACCATCTCATCCACATCATGGTTTCCATGGTCCACATTAATCACACATGCGCACACACATACATGCGCACACACACACTGAAACACACTCGAACTGTCCTGTCAGCTGTATTGATTGTGGAATGGCCGGTGGATGAACCTGTCATGGCCAACACGGATCAGAATGGAAGATAATGAAGTCTTCTTGCCCTATCTGACAGGTCCCGCCGTCTCAAAGAGGGAGAGGGGGAGAGAGAGAGACAGAGAGAGAGAGAGAGAGAAAGTGAAGGAGATTCTTCAGGGGCCCAAACTGTTGCCTGAATAAATTGGATGAAGAA
>OMLC01037207.1:2070-12424 GCA_900302585.1 Regalecus glesne
ACCCATCTATTGTCAACCACTTATCTGAAGTTGGGTCATGAGGGAACTGGAGCCTATCTCAGTTCTCATTGGGCGAAAGGCGGGGATACACCTTGGAAACGTCGCCAGTCCATCATAGGATAGATCAAGTAAAGGAACAGCGTCATGCTCAAGGACACCCCAACATACTTCTCTGCAGGTGTGGCGATTGAACCAGCAAGCTTCCGATTGCCAGAGGACTGCTCTACCCACTAATCCATACTCCTATATCTATCCATCCATCCATCTAGATGGATGGATGGATAGATAGATATGACAAATATCATAATGAAGTGCACTGACAGTCTATAGTGGACAATCACAAGTTAGATTTGTTCAAGCTCGGAGAGTTTCTTAAAGGTCAAACTCTCCTGCCCAAAAATGGTGTCGTGTTAGAAAAGAAAGCCACTTAGTTTTTGTCATTGTACAAGATATTTGATTACAATAAAATGAGGGTGCAGTTACAGTTTGGATTTAAGAAATGGTAACCAAAAAGTCTTCTCCCACCATGTTCTATGATTACTGCTACCAAATGATCATGAGAAGCAGGGTAGACAGCTCTACCACTCCAGACTAGAGCAGTAGAGCTGAAATTGATTTATTGGAACTGAAGAATTTAGTGATTATAAAAAGGCTAAGCAGTCGATTAGAAGACACAGATCAGTTTATAGAGTCCAAGAGAAGCAACCAAGAGTCAGGCTGCTCTAACAGTTGATCAGAAACTTATTCATTATAAAATGAAAAAAAAACAAAAAGCCAAACTGACAATACTTGTGCTGACCTTTCCATTGGACCAACCAGTGATGAGCTCCACAACTCCATCAGCATTCAGGTCAAAGGCGTGAATACTCATTGCATGATTCTTTGACTAAATGGAAGAGAAAAAAAACCCAATTTAAAAGATTTGACATTTTTTTCAAGACATGGATGCTCATGAATTGGCCCAAATGGTTCATGTAGCAAAGGCCAATATAACCTTAACAGTCTGCTTGTGAGAAGATTGAGGACCTGGAACTGATGATGTTATATATTGTCATGGAAGTTTAGACTGAGAGGTCAGTTAACATTAAAAAAATGTTCAAAAGACATTTGAGAACTCTCAGGTGGTGGTGTGAATACTTGATATTGATAAATGCTTGAACTGTAAAGATGACAGTGGACTTCAGGAGGAGCCCAATAACACTGCCCTTCCCCCACCACCACCATACTCAACAGCAGTGTGTCTGCAGTGAAAACCTACAGACCCCTGGACTCCACAGCATCCCAGGATCCAAGATGGACACCGAATATAGACACATAATCATCAAAAAGCCCCAGCAGAGGAGGAACCTCCTCCATCAGCTCAGGAGGTTCCTCCTGCCTCAGGAGCTGCTGGTTCAGGTCTACACTGCAGTGGTCCAGTCTGTCCTCTGCTCCTCCATCACTGTCTGGTCTGGATCAGACAGTGATGGAGGAGCCACACAGGACAGGGACAGACTTCAACACACAGTCAGGTCTGCAGAAGACATTGGTGCCAGCCTGCCCTCCACTGAAGACACAGGAAATGGACAGACCGCATCACTGCAGACCATCCCACCCTGCTCACAACCTGTCCCACCTCCTCCCACATGGTAGCAGCTACAGAGCACTGTACACCAACACAACCTCATATGAAAACCCTTTCTGTCACCTGTCATTCAAAGGAATGCTTAACAGTATCAAATCCAAACCTCCTGATATACAGTGTACTGGTCATGGTACGTATACTGGTGTGCTCCGTCATGTCCATCTATCTCAGACATGCATGTAAGTAACTTGCTTAGATTATTTCACATCACTGATATGGTCTCTGCACCATTGCACTTGATCACCTCTCATGTTGCTTGTGTCGTTTGCCTGTATACAGTCATTCCTTTTGTACATATATCTGAAGATTTTTGGGTTGTATTGATATTCTGTTAAGTACCTGTGAGAGTTACAAGACCCGAGTCAAATCCCCTGTGTGTGCAAACCTATCTGGCCATTTAACTGATTCGGAGCACACACCAAAAGAAAAACATTTAGATCTTTGAAAGTTGACTCTAAGAGTTTGGTTCTAAAGCTGATGCTATGGATGGAGATGAGCCCAACTAGATGTAACTGGTAGCATTCCCACCTCCCACACAACCTCTGCATCCTTCCCCCTATGACAGGTGATATTCCACGTCCCCAAAGCCCATCCAGTCCTAGCTCTAACTCCTACTTTTAGCTCTATTCCTTTTCTTGATTTGATGTACTTGGTTTAGACACATGACATCTTGTTAGTTTATTTTAGGTTTATGTTTCTTAGTTGATGTTGTGTTGGAGTCTTATGATGGCATTAGGATTGTTATCTAGCTTCTAGTGTTGCTCCAGTATCCTTTGACCCTTGACCCTATGCACTTGTTGTACGTCGCTCTGGATAAGAGCGTCTGCTAAATGTCATGTCATGTCATGTCATGTAACGTAATGGCTCCAGTCAATTACCTTGATTCTCCAGTAACGTGCAGTGCGGTCATAGACCCCAACAGTGCCATTGGCCAAGGCATAACCAAATCTGCTGCTGTGCATGTAGCACAAAGAGGTCACCATCTAGTTGAAGATGGAAACAATGCAAAATCAAGCTGACCTGAGTCAAACGTGGTTAATAGTGATAAAAAGGTGTGTTACTCTAATTACACTGGGCTTTATCATATGGCCTGATTTATTCCTGTTAAATGAAAGAGAAAAAGATACTTTGTGCTGCAGTTGGTTTTTGCTTAAATGCAACTTGGCAAACTATTATAGACAATCATATAAATGTCAAACATGAAGCATATGAAGCATATAAAGCATAAAAAGCATTCTTCATACTTTTTTGTCATATTTTCTGGTTTCAAAATGACCTTCAAGGAAGAAAATGTATTTACCTCATTTTCAGCCATCTCAGACACAAGCTCATCCTCTTTAAAAACTCTGATGTCAAAGTCCTCAGATCCAACAAGAAGCTTTAAGCACCACATACAAAAGAAGACATCATAACTGATAAAATAAGGAGGATTAATAGTTAAAATTGAGGAAAAAGGTTACAGTGATCTGTTGTTACCTCATTTTTTCCATCTCCAGTAAAGTCACAGAGCACTAGAGATCTCACATTATCACCAGTTACCTGAAAAAAAATACTCTTGATGAAAACACAGAACTCTGGGATGAAATCCTATTTACGGATCATAAAAAGATAACAAAGCCACTCTCCCTAAAACCACTTTTTGGTTGAACTAAAGTGTTAATAAGTATGTTTCAATGAATATTATATATTTATAGAATGCACTTCTGCAGGAACACAAGATATCTGTATTCAACCACTACTTGTTGGAATTTCTCAACTCTATTGAACTAAGTTTGTTAGAAGAATATACAGTCGGCCCTAAAGTATTAGAATACCTTTCTTTTTGCCGTACACTGAAAATATTTTGGTTTGACATCAATAGATGAACATGAGACAAGAGATCAACATTTCAGCTTTTATGTCTTGATGCATGCTCAATAATCCAGGTATTGAAATCACAAAAAGAGGTGAATCAGTTCAACTGGATCAGGAGTTTATTGAGAAACGCTTCATCACACACCAGGTGACTTCTTCAGTCTGAGCTGAAATCAAACATCCCCCTCCTTATAAACAGTACCTTGATGGTATCAATGTACCACATTTTACGGTGAGCAAAAGTATAGGAACAGATCGACTTCAAATAGATTTAAGTGAATAATACTTAATATGTTGTTGCAAATCCTTTGCTTGCAATAAATACATCAAGCCTACGACCCATTGACATCATCAAACTTTAGCATTCCTCTTTTGGGCTGGTTGTTCAGGCTTTGACCACAGCCTCTTTCAGTTGTTGCTTGTTTCAGAGGGTTTCCACTTCCTGTCTCCTCTCTGGCAAGTCAAATGCATACTCAATAGTTTTTAAGTCTGGAGACTTATTTGGCCACTCTGAAAGCTTCCATTTCTTTCCCCCGATGAACTCCTTGGTTGTCTTGGCAGTGTGTTTTGGGTCGTTATCTTGCTGCATGATGAAGGATCTCCCGATCAGTTTGGTTGCATCTTCCTTTAAACTGGCAGACCAAATGTTTCTATAGACTTCTGAGTTACATCATCAGTGAAGATCAATGAGCCCAGAGGAAGCCATGCAAGCCCAAGCCATGACACGACTTCCACCGTGTTTCACAGATGAGTTTATGTATTTGGGATCATGAGTAGATCCCTTTTTTTCTCCACACATTATCCTTTCTATTACTTTTGTGAAGATTCATCTTTATCCTTCTCATCAGTCCACAAAACTTGGTCTCAGAACTTTAGAGCCTCATCTCTGTACTTTTTGGCAAATTCCATGCTGGCCTTCCTGTTCTTATTGCTATTGAGTGGTTTCCATCTTCTGGTGGAGCCTCTGTACTTTTGTTCCCAAAGTCTTGTCGTGATGTATGTTCAAGACAGAGAGAGAGAGACAGAGATTCCCAAAGTCTTCTGTAGACAGTGGATTATGATACCTTCACTCCTGCCCTCTGGAGGTTGTTGCTGATGTCCCTGCCAGTTGTTTTAGGGTTTTTCTTTATAGCTCTCACAATGTTTCTCAACTACTGATGTTTTCCTTGCTCTACTGGTTCCACGTCTGTAGCTTAGTACACCAGTGGTTTCTTTCTTCTTCAGGACATTCCAAATGGTTGTACTGGCTATGGCCAAAGTTTACGAAATGGCTCTGATTAATTTTCCATCTTCTCTCAGCTTTAAAATTGCTCGCTTTTCTCCCAGACAGCTCTCTGGTCTTTATGTTGGTTACACCTCTTTAAGTATAAATGCAGTGTGCACAGGCAAAACCTAAAACTGAAAATGAGAGTAGACATTCAGCACTATTCATTGTTTGAATGATTTATGTAACAGGACAGACCAGGGCAACAAAAAACACTCGTTAGTCACATTTTCTAATAGTTTTACTCCAATGACAACTGAGTGGGTTCAACCAAAAGGTGCTATATAAGTTCTGTATCACATCTAGATGTAAATACCTCAAAATAAAAGCTGAAATGCTGGTCTCTTGTCTCATTTTCATCTTTTGATCTCAAACCTAAATGTGTTCAGTGTATACAAAATTAAAGGGATTGGCCTTGCTGTTCCAATACTTTTGGAGGGGAGTGTAATCGCCAATAGAGCAAATGAACTTATCAGTATGGAAATCAAAATAAAACATTAAGATTTTAGAAAAACATGTTCAAAAAATGTGTCAAAGATTGTTAAATTACATGTTTGTTTGTAAACCTGCTCTCTAACCAAGTGTCATACTATGTTGGATGTGTGATAGTTTGAATATAAAATAAGGAAAACATATTATCACAGTTCATACCGTCCAGAACTGGTCATTGCCCTCATAGTCAAAGCCTTGTAAAGCACAGTTCCCTCCAATGATGGCAAGAGGAGACTTGATATCCCCCAATTTTCCCAAAACAATGGCATTAACGCCATCTGTCACCTATGCACGTGAAACACAGAAACAAGACATTTAAATGGGAAATATAATCCATTTACTTTTTAATAAATATTTATATAATATTTATTATAAATGTATATACATATAATTCTTCAGTTGACCTCTGTTAAGCATCAGTTGTGCATTAGGTATGTACCCGAGTGCATAGGTACTCGACTTCTTGTTGAGAACCTAAGTATTTGAAAATGGACAGTGTACTCATGCCAACACATATTTGACACAGATTAAATAAATCATCAAAATATCAATGAAAAAATACAAATTACATGTTTATATTCATCCACCCATCTATCATCAACCACTTGTCATAAATTAGGTCAGAGTCAAGCTGGAGCTTATCCTAGCATTAAATGGCAAAAGGCAGGGAAACAGCCTAGGCAGGTCATCATTCCATCTCAGAGCTTGATCAGTTAGGGTTTCAGTGTCTTGCTCAAGGACACTTCAACATGCTGTCTGCAGGGGCCGGGGATTGAATTATCAATCTTCTGATGACCAGACACCTGCTCTATGTCCTGGGCTATGCCCACCTCTAAATGCAGCAGACTCAGAAAAAGCTTCTTCCCTGTTGCGGTTACCTTGCTGAACACTGGTCCACTGTGTCTTGATGCATGCTTATCAAGACATGCCGCATGTTGTCTTGCATGCATGCCTGCATGCTAGTCTACTGTGTTAGTCCTGTAGTCTTTTTTTAACCTAGTCGTTATATGTGCAACATATACGCTGGTGGGGTCATCTCACCAGCACACCCTTACCTACAAGTCATACACAAAGACAGCGGGTTCAAAGCCACCATGGAGCACCAAGAAGGGCATCAGACCTTAATCCCACCAAGCTCCATCTAAGTATCCACTGCCACAACATGTGGACTAATTGTGACTCTTAAAAAAAAGCTCTGCTGTTAAAAATAAAAGTGGAATGAGATGCCAACAAGAATTGCCATATATGTATGAATAGCAGCTGTTAACCTTAAAGTTAGATTTTAAAATCTATAAGGATGATAGAGAAGCTAGAAGGCTTTTTATGTCACATTGTGTCACAGGTAGTGTTTTCCCCCTAGGATTAAGGCACACTTGCACACAAATTCAAGCCCCTTTCTTGCCTACTAAGCTCACCTCTCTGTAGAATATATCAGTATTGTCATGAACATCATAGGCCAGTAGGTTGGTTTGGGATCCCACAAGCAATGTATCCCTAGTTGTGTTTGGTCCCAAGGCCCCTGCTGTCAGACAACTAACTGTCTGGTTGATGTTGAGCAGAGAGATGTCAGAGTCCTGGGTGCTTTGACTCAGACGGTGGGCAACAGGTCTCTGGCCACGAGCATGGGGGTTGTGGATAAACACCTTGGAAGATTAATGGATAAAGTAAAAAGGGGAGTAAGAGGATAGGAGGACAGAATGTCTGTTTAAAATATTTGAATCAACACATTCTTTGTTCACCAGTTTATTGTAAATAAATGTGCAAAATGTTTCTGTATCTTTGTTTTACAGTGTTATAACATACAAACTACTACCATGTTTTCGCATCGCAGCATAAATTGAGATAAATCAGAATTGAGTTTGGGGAAGGGAAATATTTTCCCAATTGCTGCTTGTATTGAGTTCAAATTTGGGGGAAAGAGTGAGATATTTGAGGGAAGAAGGCAATGGATGGCATGAAACAGTAAATATAACGTTTATAAATATTATCACAATTAATAATCCAAATAAAAACAACATAAAGGGGCTGTCATGGGGGGCCGTCACCGGGAGATAAGAGATTGAACTAATGATAGAGCAGGACATTGGAGAAATAACCTCATAATTGTATCTGCATCCAATTCATTTATTAGTTTGTGGAATAAATACCGATTGAACTACAGTAGGGATGTTAAACGAGGAGTCAAGGGTCGGGATGTACAATAAGATGCATGCCCCGTTGTCCTGACAAAACAGTAATGCTTATAGCAATGAACATAGATGTAGTAGGAAAATACATTGGAGGATCAAACAACAAGCTAGCATGAAGTCCTACTACGTACTTGAAATTTGAAGACTAATCTGCATTAACATTTTCTAGATCTATTCTAACCTTCCCTGCTTGGGTGGCAGCAGTGAGACATGGGTGGACTCCATCAAACCTTCCAATGGTCACCATACGAGGATTTATCTTGTGGTTCAGCTTCAGAGTAAATATGGGGACCAACATCGTGTCTCAACCCCTATTAAGACAAGGCGATTTACATGGAAAAGGAAAGCAGAAGGCAATGAGAAGAACTATGTCTCTAAGATCACGTAAGATGCCGAATCATTAGTCAATCGTAGCAATAATAAGTACCAAAGTAGCCACAGCTGAACCCAGGAGCTAATATCATTAGAGGCTTTAAGCTAAGGCTCGCTCAGGCGTTTCTGTAACCTAGCAACAGAGAGCAACAACCCGAGGCCCCCAGCCTGGCTAATCTGCGGGTTTATTTGCTGGTTATTTTAAAGACGTTATAAATTGTGATTCATAAAAATCATGACATGTAAGGAGACCCGCCTGCATAGCAACGAGTGGTTGTCGTGGCTGATACCAGGGGTGGCTGATATAGTCGAATACTGGTAGTAGGACCATAGTTTTAAACTGAGTTAGAGAGAACGTAGATCGCTCGAAAACGGGTGGAACAAGCTGAAGCAAACGACAAGCTTCCGTCAGTCATTAGACGCCAGCATTAGACATAATAGTTACCTGCCGGAGCTTCCTCTCCACTCCAGAGCAATAAGCCAGGTACTGGTAGGAATGAGTGGCGCCAGCGGCTCGTTGGCGGCTCCGCCTCAAGGCAGCCAGGCAGTGAGGACAGCGGCGAGCGAGCCGCTCAAGAGTGTCGTCACTTCCGTCCTTTTCAGAATAGAGGACGTGCAGTGTGGCCACTGCGCCACAGGGGCGCTGCTCCCTTCAGGTTTAGGAGCCATGTTAACGATGAGGTAGAGGAAGAGCACATTTATGGACGATCATAAATTGACGATGTCTAAAAGAGAGCATTCTTGAAGTAGAGACCAGTGCGTTGCCTCAGAAAGAGGTTGGTCCAGACAAGCCATGGATGACAACAGAAATCTTAGATATGATGTTGATGTTGGAGAGAAGGTCAAAGAGAAACGGCCCTGAATATAAACAGGTTGACAGGAGCATGGAGAAGAAATGCAGGGAGAAAAAAGAGGAATGGTTCAGTGAGTTGTGTCGAGACATAGAGGACTTGGAAAATGAACATTAGATAAGAGGTGAAGAAAAGTAACAAGAAGAGAGGCATTGAGGAAACTACTGGATGCATAAAAGATAATGGGAGTTGTGTGTGTGTGTGTGTTTTGCAGGTCTTCTGCTGTGAGAGCTACAAGAGCAGTCATAATCAGTACACTGCAGCTCAAGGACCTGCACTGCTAACATGTTGGTAGTTGTCTGGAATTTTCAAATGTTGAAGAGTTTTCCATCCGGCCTTTATAAAGTACATTGTGATCCCACTACTGCCTTCCTGGCCTTTACGAAAAAGCTTTTGACACCTAGGAGGACAATGTAGAACAGTATCAGTACACCCCTGTCTCGCTCAAGGGCATACAGTAAAACAACACTGTTTCCTGCCCTCCTATGGCCACCTTGTCACCAAGGAATGTTCACAAATTGGCCTAGACACTCTAACTTATTGAGGATTTTCAAAGTAGCTCTCAATTCACGGGCTTTTGTTGGCCTTGATAGAAGCCATGAAAAGGTCCTTCAGTTGTTCATGACACTCCTGTTGTACCTGTCTTACTGACAGACGTATCCACAGCACTTGTGCTCCTCCTGAAACCTGCCTGTGACAACTCCGGTCTCAGTTATTCTCAGCCAGAGAAATTACTAGCAGAACTTCACTGGTCCAATCCCGAAAACATTCAATCCAAAACAAAACATAAAACTGTGCAAAAAGCTTTTTAATATTGAAATGATGCCCCTAATCATACATATTTATGAATATGTTCCAACCATCGGCACCCACATGTTGCCTATTGGTAGTTGTGCCAGGGTGTTGGGAGGCCCTTGGGAAATGAAACCGATTGCTCTTTGAGAGAGTGATGATAATGAACAAGACTAGAGTCGTCATCACTCTGTCTCATATTCACTTACTGGAACCTGGAATTTAGATTGAACGGTTGTAATGCCATCCAGTGTGATCTTACCCCCGGGTGTGTCTGAGGCCATCGTTTTGCCCAGGCGGTTCTTTCTCTCTCTGCTTAAGAAACATCGTTTGACAAACAAGGCTCCAAATGGTACAAACAGACATTCTGTGCACTTCCTCTTCAAATGGAGGTAAACTGTAGAACTGCTTGAACTTGTCAGCATTAGGATGTGTTACTTTGGAACAGATGCCTATGAAGTGCGGGGATGTCTGGAAATGCATCTTGTTTGCTTGGTTTGGACAGTCTGGCTGCCCAGAGATGTGAAGGTGGCTGACCCTGTGAAGACCTCAGGAACGGGTCCAGATAATTTCATAGGAATTTCAGCATTGATCAGAGGGAAGGTCCAGATATCAGTCAATATTAGTGCCCACATTATGGGGTGATTAAGGTCAGAAGCCCTTTCTCCCTCTCCTCTTTCTCCTCTTTCCCTTTCTCCCTCTCCTCTTTCTCCTCTCTCCTCTTTCTCCCTCTCCTCTTTCTCCCTCTATATATATACATATATATATATATATATATATACATATATATACATATATATATATATATATACATATACATATATATACATATACATATATATACATATATATATATATATATATACATATATATACATATACATATATATACATATATATATATGTATATATATAT
>OMLC01037209.1:8929-27329 GCA_900302585.1 Regalecus glesne
ACCCCCCAAGCTAATTTTCATCTGTTGTCCCAAGTAGTTGGGGGGGGGGTTCCCAGTGGCTTGCTCAAGGACACTTCGACATGCAGGGATCGAACCACCAATCTTCCCATTATCAGATGACCGCCCTACCTCCTCCTGATCTATCCCATCCCAATGAAAAGTGTTTCCATGGGGACTTGCATGAGGCTATCTTATTATCGTTTTATACATTTGACATGTCTTGTGTGCTTATCTACTTAGGTTTAACTGACAAAAGATCACAGAATGGCACTTTTCAATGTTGCTGCTGTTGTTTTGTTCTTTTATGAAAATATCAGATGTAGTTTATCAGCCCAGTCAGTGATGTGTATCGATGGCTGATGACGTGTCGTAGACACTGAGTACAGCCTACCTCAAAGGACTGGCGTTTCACACCGACGCATGCTGACGACTGCTCATAGCATAAGGTGACATCCAGACGTGTTGGCTCTTTATTCAATATCGCTGCACGGAACTTTTCATAGTGCTCACCTGATTGGGATATGGAGAAAGAATTAGTCATTGCATGAAGAAATCTTGCATGGTACTATTTGGATCATTCCATCTCGGACATCAGTACCTAACAGGTGCCTGCAGGAGGATATCCCGTGGTTTCCAGATGGAGCAAACTGTGTGCGGAACACTGGTCTGTCACACACGTCCCCGCTGATGAGACTCTCAATCACCGCATGTCTGCCCTCCACCGGAGCCTGCTTCAGGACTTTCTCAATTTCTAGAAAGCACCATATAATTACATGTTTCGAGTTCTGAAACTCCAGAAGAAGAAGATGAAAGCTCTGTATGTTGTTATTCCTGGTTAGAATTCAATCTGTTCTCTATATTTAACCCAGTCTATTATATAGGAGCAGTGGGGAGCTGCATTCCTCCTGCCTTGCTCAGGGACACAGACAGGAGTATTAACCCTGACATGCATGTCTTTATGATGGAAGGAGGAAACCGGAGCACCCAAACCAAACCCAGGACCTTCTCTCTGTGAGGCAAGCCCCCCCCCCCAATTTACCATCAAAAGAAACCATTACAGCAAAAAAAAAGGAAAAAAGATGTGAATAGACTGTGAAAGATCTGAACATTATCGGAAGGCCAGATGGCAGCAAAATGAGAAATAACTCATTCAAACAAGTCAATGAAAAACATGCCACCCAGTGCATGTTCCATGGCTGTTCTGATTAAATGCAGACCATATTAGATCATATCCCATGTAAACGGTTGACCCCAGAGCTTCAATCCAAATGAAACCAGTGTCCATGTAACTGCAGCTCATGGTGCTCACATCAATGTCACTAATTCACCTCTGGTTGAGTGTTTGAGCTCAACGTTCATCATTTAAATCCCTCGGTTATCAGAGAAGAGGGTGGCACAGCTCAGGAGGCAGGGCAACTGTCTAGTAATCGGAAGATTGGTGCTTCAATTCCCGGCCCCCTGCAGACAGCGTGTCGAAGCGTCCATGAGAAAGAGATGAAACCTCTAAGTAACCAAGTCCTATGAGGGTATGGGGACCTGTCCAGGTTGTTTCCCTGCCTTGACCGGACTCCATGACCTGACTTTGGATAAGTGGTTGATGGATGGACGGACGGATGGATGGATTATCAAACAAATCATTACCTTTCACACGCAGGTTGTATGGTGATCCATATTACCTTGTGCTGTTGTTAGACAACTCTCACAGTAGGTGTCTGTTAAAATGCAAACAAACAGAATGAAGCAGAAGAACCACTGAAACAAAAAGAAACACTTTTGTCTACTGAGTAACTTGGTAAATAAATCGAGGAATAGCCGTAATTCTGCTGAACTCATCATGTCTACTCACAGCGATCCACGTCCTGAGGCTGTGCAACGAGCAGCTGAAATGTACATAACACAAAAGTGAAGACTTTCATAGCTAGGTGTCATAAAGCCGTCACGTACACAAAGTGCTCACTGTGGATGAGGTGGCTGTGAGAGTTTTGAACTGAGATCTTCACAAGAGCACAGCCTCTACTTCCTGTCATGCACCGTGGTCACATGTGCACCGGGACAATAGGATCACGTTAAAACATCCCACGAATGACGCTCGTCCGGTTTTTCAGGTTGAACCCATAATTCACTCACTATTGAATGACTTCTTTGTTTAGGATGTGGTGTCGATGAGCATCGCTGCCAAGGAGGGTTCCCCGATAAGTGTTCGAATGTCATCGATCCCAAAATACACGTATATTGAAAGGGACCCTCAGATAGAGCCATGTTGACTAGTAGTTCTGTATTGTGCAGTTTAGAGATTCTAGGACATGTTGAATCTCTACCAGCCTTTGTAACATTAGTAGCCCAGCTAAAGCACACAAAGGGGCAACTCAGCAGGGATTAAATGACACCAATTTTTACTTCCTGGTTTATTTTTCTGGGGGTTCTGCTGTGAAGAGTGGTGTGGGTATGGGGGTCACCACACTATAACCACCTCTTCTCGAAGCACATGGATGGGACTTTTCCTTTTTACCTCGTCTACTATCTACGTGCGATTCCTGTTGTTTCAATTGTGCGAAGCCCATTTGGAGCCTCGTTATGATGAGATTTGCTGCATTAAACTGGTAATAGATTGAGTGGAAATAATAATCAGATGGATGGTTTCAAATGAACAGTTTTGATGTTATGATTCAAAGGTACCACCACCATGTCAGGTGGGACGTTCTTTAGTCTTACCAGCTTGGAATTTGTCTCTCTTGGAAAATTGTAAACTTAACTGGAAAATTGCATTGATATAAATCAAATAGCACTTTGAAATGAGCAGTGAGTGAGTTTCATTTGGACTCCTTTCAGAGTAAAAATCAATCGAAGAATTTTCATACACATAAAACACGTGATTTTTCATTTCTCGTATTGGGCAGTATGGCTAAGGAGGTACAGTAGGTCATCCAGTAATCAAAAGACCACAGGTTCAATCCCTGGCTCCTTCAGAAAGCATGTTAAAATGTGCCCAAGTAAGACACTGAACCCCCGTCTATGTCCCAGCCACTGCAGATGCCTACTGCTCACATACAATCGAATGAGTTAAACACAGAGAAGTCTCTGTCAGAACACAATGACCGGCTGTCCATCCTTCCTTCCTTTCCTTCCAATGTGTGGATATTGGCCCTCTTGTGGCCTGAATCTGTATTTCAGGCTGGTTGCCATTTTTATTTTTTATTTTTAGGAAATATCCTGAAAATATTTTTATCCACTGCAAATCAATTAAATAGCATAATTCTGGGGTAGTCTATTTGCTCCAAAGATTATTTTTGATTGTGGTGAGAAACGACTTTATTTTCTTGAGCCAGCTAGCTGACACATGGGGCAGTTTATTCTGTTTGGACCTCTTCTGAGGATGTTGAGCAATTCCCAGACCCTACTATGACATTATAAATGGTCAATATCTCATCATAACTAACATATGTTTAATGAACTTGTTGAACAAATCTTTATCTTGTTTATTTACCCTATTAATCTTGTCTCTATAATTTATCTTTTTTTGATCTCATGTCTATATAACTGCTGGATACTGAGTTACCAAATGTAATGTAGTAATTGACTTGCCTACAACCACAATAGTCTCAATTTCTCCTCATCTGACATGTTTTACATGTGACCAGCCACTAGGTGACACTGTCCTACTTAACATGGCTTGGGAGACTACAGCGTCTCATTTTTTTTAAGTTGCTTCCATCTTTGGTCATTTTGACCAAATAAGGGTTGCTGACGCGTCAAGTGGAAAGGATCAGTGTTGCGGCGAGACGAACGTTAGTTCCGATTTCAAATGATGTGTCTCTCTTAGTGCTGAATTTGAGTTTTTGGACAATTAAACTACGAGAGAAACTCAACCCGGTAAACAGCGATTGATGACCATTCGACGTTGGAGTTGACGGTAAATGACCAAATGTGAGTAGGGTAAACGATCGTATTGGCAACCAAATGAACTTCACCATGTGCCTGGAAAACTATTCTATTTCAAACCAATTTGACTACTAGTTTGCACTTGGCTTATTTTGGCTTTTTCGACCTGTTTTGGGGCATTGCAACTGTTTTGAAAGGTTCACGGGAGTTGTCCATGTTGTTTTTTCCTGCGTTCTACCTTTTCGTGTGCTCATCTAGAGTTTTGACAGATTGGAGTATAATGAGGGTTGATTTTTTCTTTCCGAAAATTTTTCCAACCGAGTGAGGATTTCTACTTGTGATCAGTACCGAAAAGCTCATAGTAGATCCCAGCTAAAGTGACAATTGAGTCAGGAAAAAATTAGGATAATCCTATCATGCCAACTTCTACGATTGTGTCTGTTTGTTGACGGGTAACCCCATTTCCTGTTAGTTCATTGAGGTCACAGCCCGCCTTCTAGGGTTGCTGTTCAAAGTGTTCTCTTCTGATTGGCTGTGACTGGATGTGCTGTCATTGGTATATCCAAGTTGGACCACTAGATGACGCCTTGCTCAAGGTGTAAAATAGACTTGCAACGGTAGACTTTTATTTTGATAGAGTCGTGGGTTTCACCCAGTCCGCATTTCTCTCAAGAGCTCTTGTTCACGTAAACTCTGTATATTTAGACTGGTATGTATGTATGTATGTATGTATGTATGTATGTATGTATGTATGTATGTATGTATGTATGTATGTATGTATGTATGTATATGTGTGTGTGTGTGTGTGTGTGTGTGTGTGTGTGTGTGTGTGTGTGTGTGTGTGTGTGTGTGTGTGTGTGTGTGTGTGTGTGTGTGTGTGTGTGTGTTTATTCCTTTGGTTTTATTAGTTCATTTCCACCAGTTGGGCAAACTAGGGTGGTCTTGACTGCAACTCTCGTAACGTCAGTGTTTGTTTTCTGGCCCTGTTATTTCAGACAGGTAATCACAGTGTTGTGCTCAACTGCCAAGATCTCGCCTGGTTGACCAGGCTGGTTATTTCCCAGTAGTTCCTTTAAAATCCCTCAAATCAAAAGGCATGATTGAAGAAGATAATAGCCACTGGCCAGGCTACCAAAGAGCTTGAATTTCATAGCCATGTACTCCATGGCTTCTTAATGACTTGTGTTGTTGTTCATGCTAATTGCACTTGCATTTTATTGAACATGTGCTTCTAGTTTCCCCTTCACTAAAAGCAAGAACCCAGCTGAGTTGTTGAGCTTAAAAAGGGGCCATTTGAGACACTGTTCTGCCATTCATCGTAATCCTGCAAATAGTATCAATTTCATGACATAGAATATATCAACATAAATCAACACAAACTATGACAAATACAACTAATGTTCTTCTTGCAGAAAGCTGACAGAAGGGACTGAGGTCAACTTGAACTGGCTTTACATTTCCAGTTGGATTTGAAAACCAGAGTGAAGCAGTAATGTCAGGAAAGATCGAACACTACAAACGTCCTAACTCAACACTTTCAGCCAGTTTAAAATATCTCCCGGGATGGAAAGGGGAACAATTTGTAAATCCCACCTTTTGATGTGGTGGATCCTTTTGGTGAACACCAGCCACCAAGAGTGGAGTTTCACCTTTCCTCGTCCCTATTCATTCTCCGCGGAGTCATTGTAACACAGCTCTGCTATTTTGGCTTTATGTGTGTTGGAATTGATGCCAGCAGCTGTTTTGTACCTTGAATGACCTGCTGTCTGTCATGAGACCGCTCCACATCAAGAGGGCTGCGAAGTTCGCGGCCTAACCCGACTAATCGCTTTGGGACACCACATCAGTGGTCGAGGCCTCCAGCTGAGTCAACACAACACATTGGTGTTTGTATGTGTTTTTACCTTCTGACAGAACAACCTCTGTTTAACTCACTCACGGGGTAAATCAAAGACTTGTTACTTTTCCCAGGGAGAATTTTTCGGCAGAGTATCATGATTAATGGCAGATATCTTAAAAACGTTGGGAACGGGACAAAAGAAAACTTGGATGAATTTTGAAGAAAGCCAGTAAAATACACTCAAGATAATTCTGCATGAAAGAAAACTGTTTTGCAATCAGTCCGTTAGCGTTCAACTCAATGTACACGGTGACAACTGCAGAGTACCACTGGAAATGTTGGCATTCAATACTAGTCATTTACAATTTAAGTCCTGCATGTCATTTGCATATGTAAATTTGCTCCTTTAACAGAATGCACAGGTCATTTTCTGCACTGAAATGCCCTCTGGAATATTGAAAACTTGAGATTCAACTGAAATAGTTCACCATTTTTAAGCATTCACTCCAAAATTGGTCATAAGTGAGTGCATCTAAAGATACCATACACCAATGAAATTCATAATATTGAATGGCTTTCAACTTTTTCATTAAAACTATCCATTATATTGTTAACAAGCCTGGACCTCTTAAGTTGCATAAGACAAAGGACAGACCTGGTCTGTTTTTCTCAGCTGAGTTATCTGCCTGGTTTATGGACGGACATGCAGCTTGGTCCCTTGCTAGATGAACAAGAGACACGTCCCATTGGTCTGCTTTCAAAAGAATCAGAACATAGTGTAGCACATCTGTGGGAAATTTAAAAGCTGAATGTTTTCTGGATTTGATCACTAACTCGTATTGTAACCCCAGTAAATTTTGAAAGGCAGTAAATTCAAACAAAGCCAAAACAGTTTCCTATGTCAGAGTTCATGATGCTGTTATTTTCAATCAGAAAGGGTTTTGGCCAGCTTTTAAAAAACACTTTGTCATCGCTGGTGATCTATTTGGTAGTGCACACCCAGGGTTTCCTGTAGAAATTGATTGTCTACTTGATATGAATTACATCTTCAAGTTCACCCTTCAGCCTCTCTCTTCCACTGATGCTTTTTAGTATTTCAATCCATTGACATCAGCAACTCAACAGGGGAGGATAACTTTGATTCTTTCTCTCTAAGACTGGCTGATCCAATTATTACTGATCAAATAACACATCTATTCAATCTTTCTATTTCAACAGGCACAGTTTCTAGTGCCTGGGAATCGACATGCAATTTCCTTCCATAAGGGTGGCAACAGAAGTAACGTCCACTATCAATCAATATCGACTAATCTCTAAGCTATCCTGCTTAACAAAGATTCTGGAATCACAGGTAAATAGTCAACTCAAAGCATCCCTCTCTAAGCACTCTGTATTAACCCTGTACCAAACTGGCTTCAGACTAGAATTACAACCACCACTTCCTTTGGCTGTTTTCATTAGGGGGTCACCACAGCAGATTGTTTGTTGCCATCTCATCTTGTCCTCTGCATCCTCTATCACGCCAACAACTCGCCTGTCCTTCCCCACATCCATAAACCTCCTCTTTGGTCTTCCTCTTTTCTTCTTGCTTGACTGCTTCATCTTCTGTATCCCTCCAATATATCCAGCATCTCACCTCTGCACATGTCCAAACAATCTTAATCTTGCCTCTCGCTTCATCTGCATGCCATCCAACCTGAACTGTCCCTCTAATAGATTTATTCATAGTCCTGTCCTTCTTTGTCACCCCCAACAAAAATCTTAGCATCTTCAAATCTGCCACCTCCAGCCCCGACGCCTGTTTTTCATCAGTGCCACAGTCTCCAAATCATACAACATAGCTTGTTCCACTTCCATCTTGTAAACCTTCCCTTTCACTTTTGCTGGTACTCTTCTGTCATATGTCGCGCCGAACACTCTTCTCCACCCAGTCCATCCTGCCTTCACTGTCTTTCTCACCTCTCTTTTGCAGTCCCCCGTATTTGAACAGTTGACCCCACGTATTTGAGTCCACACTAGCTAAATAAGATAGCATCCAGCCTGGATATTAAGAAATATTGTGCTGCTCTCCTAGATCTGTCAAAAGCTATAGTTGATAATCGTCACATACAAAGATCATACAGTATTGGTTTTGATACAAATGTAAATTGTTGGTGTCACCGTTATTATCTGGTATATCACAGCATGTAAACATGTGAGATACCCAAGTCTGAATTCTTGTCAATTGTAAAAGGTGACCCCCATGGATCAATTTTAGGCTCCGTGTTGTTTTCCATTGATATCAATAATATTGCCTCTTCCCTTGATTGTCCCGTTCATTTATATGCAGATGATACTATATTTTACTGTATCGCTCACTCTGTAAAATTTGCAACTGAGAACTTTTAACTCTTCTATGTCGTCTGTTAAAGTGCCGTAATCTTAGATTGTCTCTTAGTGTAAACAAAGTTTACATAAGAAAGTAAGTTATCAGTATTCTCTTGAAGAAATGTTGCTCATAATGACTTGCTACTATGAATCTACTATGAATTGATGTGATATTGAAAGCATTACAAAATATAAATACCTTAACATATGGTTAGATGAGGAAATTCTCATTCAAATATGTAAACAACCTTGTTGGTAAACTGGCAAAAAGTCAGCTTCTTTTATACCAATAGAGGCACATTCCCAGTGTATAGTAGGATGAGGGTGATTGAAACAGCTTTCATGCTGTTCTGGATTATGGTGATGTAATCTATAGGCATGCCTCTGCTGCAACACTTAACCCCTGGAATCTATATTCTATATTAGGATATATTTCAAGTGAATTGTAATTTATCTTATATGAAAAAGGTTGGCTGGTATTCTCTGTCTGATAGACGCAAAAGGCATTCTTATCTATTTAGAAGACACTTATTCTTATGGTTGGCTCTGGGTTCCATATGGTCAGTCTGAAATAAGAATGTTGTCGTTTTTTAGCTCTTGTGTACTAAGCACCTGGAATAAACTTCAGCACACTCTAAGGCTTGAAACACATGTATCTATAAGGGAATTTAAAACCATGATCTGGAATCACCGTTCTTCAAGTTGTTATTGTTTTAATTGATTTTAATTCCTTTATTGTGTATCTGCGTGTTCATGTTTTGCTATCTTATCTTAGAGTCTTATGGGACCCAAATCGGAAACTGCAGGGACTTTTTTGTGGACATCTCACTATCAGAAACCTTGCAGGTTGCTTTTCTGGTTTGCCGGTTTGCTAAAAACTTTTTTTCAGATGAGTTGACTTTCATTCTGTTCTACTGCTGCTAAAGCATCTGTTTAACAAGGTCAACGTTAAGCAGTCAGTCAGAATATGATGTAGGTGATATATAATGTTAGCTACTTGATTAAAATGTGCAGTTGTTTCTTGGTCTAGCACCAAATGCAAATTTCAAACAATGACCAAGTCACACAACAGTTGTGGATCACGTCTATAACATGATACGTCTTTGTTCTTCACTTTAAAGCTCACCATCGTTACCTGAAAATGATACAGAGGGCACTTGTGAGTATCATGGCAAAGAAGGCTGCTCCGCTCACAGCTGCCAGGAGAGAGTCTATCTTAGTGGCTGTGGGGGCGTAGGCGTGCCGGTCCCCTCCTGGGTCAGTACGGTTGCGGTAGTGGAAGAGGAGGGCAAATCCACGTCCCCAGTGGGTGGTGGTGATGAGCTCCATGATGACCTCTACCATCTCATGGCTGGAGCCAAACACAAGCTGGTTACTTAAGGGTCGGTTTGAGCCGCAGAACCGGGAGGAGAAGGTGATGAGATCGGAGATGTAAAGGACATCATGGGGGCAAGCATCCAGTGACGACAGTGGGGTTTCAGAGCTCGCAGTTGGTGTGTCAGTGGGATGCTGAGGAGCTGGGGTCCCAGCCTTAGGACTTTGGTTGGGATGAAGCCCGGCATTTGAGTCTCCCCTGAGGACAGATGAAGATGCAGAGTTGGCAGCCTTGTCCTCTGGAGTCTGAGCCCTGGGAACAAGGGAGAAGGACTGGAGAGGTGTGGAGTTTAGGTCAGAGGAGGTATCAGTCGATCTTTGGGCAGAGTTGGTTACTTTGGTCATCTCCATCTTAGTGGACTTTTCCTGGACTACTACTTGTTGAACGTTATCGTTCTGGGAGTACCGCAGAGCCTTTGAGCTCAAGTCCTCACTCCGAGGGACGGGACTGGTGAAAGACACCTCTTCGCCTGCCTCATCCTCTTCGAAGTTTGAGGCAGCAGCATACTGTGCTGCGGCATCATGGCTTTCAAATACATCGAAGTCAAATATTTCCAGAATGAGTTGGTAATCCACAGGCACAAAGAACTGCCAGATGCAGTGTGTCCCAGAAGAATAGTTGTAGGGGAAGCCAGGAGAGAGAATGAGGCCTTGGACATTCATGACATCCACCTGGGCACCACAGTCAAAGTAGACCTGCAAGAAAAATAGTATTATATAACTACAAAGTCTTGGCACATGTTTTTGTAGGATAACTGCCATTTGGACCTATTAAGATAATCCATCATTTTACAGTTACCTTAATAGGGATTAAGCAAGCACGGTTTTCCAGAATGACCACAGTCAGTCGATTCGTGAAGACAATTCACAGCAAATATCAACCATGGGGGGGGTACAAAAGACCACACTCTCTTTGGGGATTAAGGCTGGATGCCTTTCCTGACACCTCACAGTGGGTTTGAACTGTGAAGGGTTTCTGCAATGAACAATTCTTATCCTGATGGGAGTGGTCTCTTCTAGGATAACAAATTGTCTTAACAGGGTTCATGGTATCCCCTTGCATTCTCCCTCAAAACACCCCCCTTATTAGGGCATCCTGCCTCGCTCAATAGGTGAAGCATGACAGTAACAGTAACTAATGCCTGCTAGGGCCACATATGGTAACAGTGTTCAGATTCATGACACCATTTGGCACTTGGAATGAAAGTGTCCACCAAATGGCCAATGTTGATGTAGGCTTCGGGGAGCTGAACTGAGCTGATCAGTGATCGTGTCATTTCCTCCTGGCTGTCACACTGTGTGACCAAAACGATTTTAATCATATGCTGCAGCTAAAAAGTTACCCGGTGCCACTATAAGCAAATTGTAGACTCGACTCCCATTTTAATGACTTCAACATACAGTAACTCATCTTGAGCCTGAACTATTCAACCCTGCTGCCCTGCCAGTATATTAAAGCCTGTGCTTTGCCTGTATGGGCCCATTGGGTCACCCTGGGGAGGGCATTTCTTCAGACATGCTGGCTGTAATTCTTCCCAGGTGTGTGGGAATTTTGGGGGACCTGGTGCTTAAACAGAGGCAGATGTGTGGCTGGCCCAAAGGACTCAAGACTAGACCTTTGTAGGGGAGCCTGTGTGTTTATGAGCTTTCCTTTTGGCCTCTGCGCTGCACTGTGGGAATGACCCAGACTGGCAGTCCACACCACTAGACAGGTAACTAACTAACACCCCAGGCAGTACGAGTGCTCTGCTCTGGAGCGGACGAGCAGCTCAAGACATGGCTTTAACACGGGAGGGGGAGAGAGAGGGTAACAGGGGCGCCGGAGGCAAACAGGCACTTTGATTGCCTCACGTCCCCTCCCTCCCCTGAAGTGCATTTGTTTACCTCATTAAGTGCTTCTCAAATCGTAGATATTGAGAAAGAGGACGAAAGAGCACTCGGGCTCCGGGCCCTAAGAATCAAACCGATAGGCCACCACTCAGGGCTGGGCGATATCGACCAGATCCAATATCACATGGGGCGGCATAGCTCAGTGGGTAGAGCGGTCGCCTGGCAATCGGAAGATTGCAGGTTCGATCCCCGGTCCTGCATACAGCATGTCGAGGTGTCCTTGAGCAAGACACTTAACCCCTAACTGCTCCCCGAGCGCCATATGTTGGCAGCTCACTGCTCCTATACAATAGGTTGGGTCAAAAATGCAGAGAACAAATTTCCCCTTGCGGGACTGATAAGGGAATCATCATCATTTAACAGGTTGAAGCTCATAAATGTTTGTGTTTCTGTGTGGCCTGGAGTTCTGCTGGGCAGGCCACGGGCCATCTCCTAGAACAAACATTAATTATGACAGTTTGGATTAATCTGTTTGATATTATAATCTCCCCAACCGGTGAAATGTAAATAGACAGTAAGAGAAACAGGTGGGGGTGGGACTGTGCCACCTCAACACAAACAAACTGTTGCACGAGCACCATGTATGTGGGAGGGATGGAGAGGTCTATTGAAGAAGAGAGAGATTACTAATATTGTCGTGTTATTGGCCTTATTATGACACTCTTTATAATCTATTGCATGTCACTGCAGTTACTTCACCCTAATATCCATCAAGGTCTGTGAAGCGTGACAATGTTTCCCCGACAGCACAGGTTCCTCTCAACACGTAGCCAGCTTGTCTTATTAATGATCCTTCTCTGCCTGGCAGCCAGCACACTATTCATCACTCCGGCAGGACATAATCCCTGTTCATACATCAACAGGGTGCAGTCACACCATTCATTTAACTAATAGCATTGTTTTGTGTTTTTCCATAAGTGTTTTCGCGACTATCTGGTTACAGTTGCACAAGCCTGCACTGGTCATAGCCACAAAAAAGTAGATGGATGTATATAGAAATGAAGGGTAAACTGAAATAAGAGAATGAATAAATAAAGCAAATATCATAGATGTGAATAACTGCAACAAACAACCCAATAACTAATTGATAAATAAAAATAAGTTATCATTATTATTATCATTATTATTATTATTATCATTATCCATCCATTCATTGTCAACCACTTATCTGAAATTGGGTCACAGTATTATTATTATTATTATTATTATTATTAATGATAATAACATTGATGATAATAATGATAGTAATGTGCTATGTAAAATTAAACTGTGAAGCCTTATGGAACCAGGGACTTCCTGTTTTGCATGATATGTTTGCTTCCTGTATCTCTAAGGTAGAAATGGGGCTGCTTTATTCCCCAACAGTGGTTTACCAATTTTGGGGTATGCTAATGAGTCCGTTTAGAGGATTTGGTATCATTGTGGAGATTAAGGGGCATGTAGATGCATAGAGATCAGTGTAGTATTAAGAGAAAGAGCTATTAAATTTAGCTGAATCAGAAATAAGACAAAGAAGGCTAATGTGATTCTGGGAATTATTCTGAATTCCCTGACCATGCTGGCCTGTTGAGGAAGGAGCGTCTCAGCCTTGTCCTCTTGTTCAAAGAAGTGTTGGTTTGAATGTCTCAATTATCTCTCTGTCATGTATGTCGTCAAAAGGTCATGTTCCAGATGTAATAGAAGTCATTTGCTATCAAGCGTGGGGGAGTGGTGGGGGATTATGCTCCATCAGTTATGAGGAGCTCCTCTGTGATTTCTGGGAACTTAGCCCTTTCAACCATTGATAGTATATTATTACTCTATTCATTTATCCAGAAGAACGCAATGAAGACCTGTTTCCACCAGGTTAACATTAAGGCAAATAGACAAGTGATTAGACTCTTTATCCTTGCACGTGCAATATTCAAATACCTCCCCAGTACATCTCCATTGTTTCATACTGGGGCTGTGATGAGAGATGTTTCTATTATAGTCTCTACCACCCTGCTATTCATAACCATTCAAGTATCCTTTTCACTGAGGATGAGAGGAAAATCTCCTGCATCCCTCCCTCTGGTATTCTCGTGTTTTGAACCATTTCAAAAATTTTTGCTCAGGCTCAGTGATGGGATCTATTTCTCCGATGTTTTCATGTTCACAACCACTCAACATGCTGTCACTGAAGCTGAGAGGGCAGACTCATCTCCTGTGTCCCCCCTCCACTCAAAAGTCTCAAAGCAGAGTAAAACCTGAGGTGTTTCATACAATTGTGGCTGTTTTGGATCACCAAAGGCTACTGAAATGCTCTGAGTGGTTGCTAAAGTAGAAAAACACTGTCTGAAAATAAGACCATTTACCATTTCTACAGGCTGAATGAATACAGCCCCTGTCAACATTCTCCTCTAGTCTTAACAGATCAACATGAGCCATCCTTTAAAGAGAAGGAAATAATGAATTTTAGTGCCTGTTTTTCAGCAAGGGTAAGTTAGACCTGCTATAAAATCACTACTCATCTCTTATATTCTCCGATTTTCAACCACTCATAGGCTTTTAGTGGTGCTGCAGAATATCTTGCTGCTTGCTTGCTACAGAATATCCTTCTACAATCAGACATGTCTGAACCATTGATTCCTTACTCAGGAGGGGAGCTTTGATCGCAGTGTAACCATCTCTCCTTCCTAGTTTATTCTCTTTACTCATGGCAGCAGTTGGGAAACATATGGCATGGTTATGTCTTGGTCTAGCAGGCTCTGATCTGAGGATTTAGTTAGAGACTATGATTCTAAACCCTAACACCATTCTCTTTTGCTCTACTTTGTAATTGGTTGACAGAGGTGTGTGACAGTCCACTGGTGACAAATCTGCCGCCATCATCCTTCAGAAGCTCCTCCCAACTGTCCAACAGCCACGGGCCAGGCTTCGCTAAGCTGAACAGGAGAGAAGGTGAGAAAGAATTACCACTGTTGATTATGACTGGACTCAAATCGAGACTGGACATGACTACCGGACATATAGGCCTTTAGCTTAAAACTTGGCTGTGTGCTCAGATAGTGATTGATACCTGCAGTCAGAAACTACGCAAAACGAATTAAGACTTAGCTTTGAGCTGCATCTGCATGCATCAGGACCCCACCCCAGGAGATCCTGTCTCTTTGGGGTGCAATCGTTTTTTTAGAGAGAGAAGCGCAAAGGCCAGAGTACAGATCCCTGAGGGACACCAATGCTGACTGTCTGGGTGCTAGATGTGTTTTCCCCAGCCTCACCGGCCTCACATCTGTCAGGAAGTTTCTTATCCGCTGACAGGTGGGGCCAGACACAGTGAGCTGGGTGAGTTGGGCAAGAAGGACTTCTGGGGTAATGGTGTTGAACGCTGAATTGAATGCCCTGAGCAAGATCATTGTGTACATTGCCAGGGAGTTGAGGTGTTTTAGGATGTAGTGCAGCCCCATATTGACTGCATCATCCACTGACCTGTTTGCCTGGTAGGCAAAATTCAAGTCAATATCTTATTCATGGGGTGGCATAGCTCAGTGGGTAGAGTGGTCGCCTGGCAATCGGAACATTGCAGGTTTGATTCCCGGTCCTACATACAGCAGGTCGAGGTGTCATTGAGCAAGACACTTAACCCCTAAATGCTCCCCGAGCGCCATATGCTGGCAGCTCACTGCTCCTATACAATAGGTTGGGTCAAAAATGCAGAGAACAAATTTCCCTTTGCGGGACTGATAAGGGAATTATTATTATTATTATTGTTTCCAAGCTAGCCTGAAAGCCATGGAATTCACCACATCCAATGAATTGACCTTTACTCAGAGAACCAAGCTTTTCTGTGTATGTAGCCCAACATCATGTTTAATCTCAATCAGAAGGCCACTGTATGGATCAACAGCATAACAAACAAGTCAGTTAAAGGGTAGAAAAATAATATTTAGTGTAAAAGCCAGCCTTAGAAGAGAGGGACATATACACTCATTATAGATCATCTTAGAGGGGCTAACACATAGAGAGGCATGTTGAGCATGATGTAATAGAATCCTTCATTCTGATAACTTTGTTACATGGGGACATGGGACACATAGCTATCTAAAATTTTTATCCTTCTATTTAATTATTATTATCTTTATAGTGCAGACATTTCAAAGCGAAAGAAAACTGAAACTCTGCCTTGTCCTTCCCTTATATCACAACTCTGATCAACACATGGGACTAAGATGAAGTGTTTCTCTCTAAAAGGGTGAGCTTTCACTGGGTCCTGCATGAGTTGGGTTCAGCCGGTAGATACGACTATAAACGGACTTTGGCTGCAGACCATGTTATGCATGGGGGTCTGGGTTTTCCAAAGCAGAGTAGTCTTTCAATTACAATTCTCTACATAAGATATATATGAGATTTAAATTGCCTTCTTGATTAAAAATAGTTCATATCAATGGAAAATCACATGTAATTTAGATCCCATGACTTTGTTTCATTAGTTCCGATTAATTTTTAAAATGCAAATATCTAATCATGAATATTTTTTACATTAAATACAAAGATGAATGTAACATTTTCCTGTCCAATGGTATCAGGAAGGGCATCCGGCCTCAATCCCCATTCGCCACTCTAAGTCCATTCCTACAACATGGGGACATTGGTCATGACATTTAAAAACTCATTTATTTTATGCTGCCAATGGTGATGAGCTGTTCTATGGATAGTTTGTCCGGATGTGAAGTGCTTTGATAAAAATGTTGGTCATGTATCATTTAACACTTACATTATTATTACATGGCTTCATCAATTCTGACAAAGTTCCAAGGCTGCTGATAGATTCTGTACCAAGCTATGAATGTATCTAGCTTTGGGGACAATCTGACAAGCTATGGCAGTCTGCTAGACTAGCTATATATGTACCTGCTGTTTATGTGTTCATGTCAAATACTGTGTTGGATGTAAACCAGTTCTAGTTGACTGAATTATCCGGAATTATCCTGTGGTTATGTTGTATCACCTCGGGTCTCTTATATGTCCCTCGTGACATCTTTATGTTAATATCTGTCATGAGAAGTGATAGATAGCGTTTGACTTTGTGGTCGTTTGTTCCCTTATGTTGATGGCACTGTAGTATATCTGTAGTACATCTTCACTGTTCCTACTATGGTGCTGCTGATAGGCCAGTCTGCTTAATAGTGACATTTGTCTGAGTCTGAGACACTGTATTGTCACTTTCTACACAGTTCAATTGCTATCCTTAAGTGATGTAGAATATCCCTGTGATTACCAAAGGTTATCTTATATTTACATTATCTCAAACACTTAACTGGAGGAATCAGGTTATTTATGACCCTCTGGGTATCCGTTCCTTCATATATGATGACAGCTCCATAATGCAGCTCTTGCAGTCCTGTTCCTGCAGTAGTGATATTGGTACATCAGCAGTCCTTTGTGACTCCACCAGCCACTGCTGATTAATTCAACACCAGCCATGTTCCGTTATCTGATTGGCATATCTGAATAGAAATCTGCCTCAGATTTCCTGCGACGATTAGACCAAAAGGAAAAAACGGACATTTTCCCAGAAATCAATGAATAAACTAAGATCTCCATCTCAAATCTCGCTCCAGTTCCCTCTGTTGATGCAACGTCTCCACCAGTTTTCCTCAGAGGAACAGCCTTGTTCTGACTTTATTTACCAGCCTAATGAGCAGAGAGGCTGTCAGCAGCCCGGGAAGTCCAACTTCCCTATGCATCTCAATGAGGGATTTAATCTTGTATCCTGTCAGACATTCTTCCTTTAATTAAATGGCTTTGGAATCTGGAAGTTGCGTGACATGGTGACACCTGCTTCTGCTCAATTATACACATTTCATAGAGGTATTATCTCATGACAACAGCTCTTAAGACTCATTTCACAACATTTAGGAAGTCATGAGAATCAGACCGATTCAAACTGCTTAAACCTTCACCTCATATCAGTGGAATGATAAGTAAGAGTTGTTATTATTATCCATCCATCCATCCATCCATCCATCCATCCATCCATCCATCCATCCATCCATTGTCAAAGGCAGGGATTATTACTGTTATTATTGACATTTTGACTGTCCTGGTTCTGGCCACTCCAGCCCTGGTTCTTACATCTCATGTCTTGTGTTGTTCTGACAACATCATTCCAGTCTCCTTTCTAGATATTCTCTGTTACCCGTTTGCCCCAAAGCTGTTGTTGATTATACAGTCAGGTTTCTGTGTATATAAGTCTGGCTGTTTAGTTTGTTGGTTGTCAAGGGGTTCTATGGCTGTACCATGTCACTGTCTCATCATGTATGTTGATGATACTCTCCTCCCAGTAAACTTTTTTTTCCACTTGTTACTGTTGCCTCAGTACCTTTTTCACCTTGAATCTATGCACTTGATGTGTGTTGCTCTGGATAAGATGAACTGCTAAATGCCTCTAATATCATGTAATTTAATGTACTGTGTCTGCATTTGTGTCCTCCATTCCTGCTCCTGTGGCTACACGGTTCTTATGAAATACAGGTTAAGTGCTGAATTTTTTTTTCATGTAAGACCCCCTCCCTACAATCGAAAGTGTCCAACCCCAAATAGAAACTGCTATGTGGGTTTTAGGGTGAATCTGAGACTGATTCAGAACAGCAAGACATTTTTTTCTATGCTTCAGCAAACATGTGGTTTATTATCCCCCCAAAATTTGAATGCTGTAGCTCCTGCGATTTTGGAATTTAAACAACTCGTGACTTTGTTTTATGGTGTCTCTGTGTAAGAGGAACATCAAATGTTTTTGTATTTCTCTGCCAGTGTGAGACAGAGTACAAGCTGACTGGTCTCACTTGTGTCTGCTGTGAGACCAGAGGGCCTGAGAGCTTTGAATCAGACAACTTTAGCTTGGCCACAATGGAGGCTGCCTGGCATGGAGTTTGGCAACAGGTTTGGATGAAAAGTCCAGATAAGTTATTGATTAGAGATTAATGCTCCTTTTAAAAGAGCCTAGAGGAATGAATGAGTCATTGGATGTTTTCCAAACCTCCACTCTTAATCCTTTTTATCCTTCTTTTCTCGTTTTTCTGTCCTCTT
>OMLC01037214.1:0-12953 GCA_900302585.1 Regalecus glesne
GTGTGTGTGTGTGTGTGTGTGTGTGTGTGTATATATATATATGATTCCCTTATCAGTCCCACAAAGGGAAATTTGGAGTTCTCTCCATTTTAGTCATCCTAGTGTATAGGAGCAGTGAGCTGCCAACCTATGGTGCACGGGGAGCAGTTAATGGTTCAGTGTCTTGCTCAAGGAGGCCTGACATGCTTTGTGCAGGAGTAGGGATCGAACGTGTAACCTTCCGATTGCCCGACGACCGCTCTACCCTGTTCCACTTCGTTTAAGGCTGGGAATCTTCCTGCATGGGGAGCTGACAGGGGGCTGTTGTGACTACCATCAGAAGTTATTCCCTACGTTGCCTATCTGATGACATCACCATTGTCAACGCCCTAATATCTGTCTGAGAATGGCCCTCTATAAACGACGAGGGCCTTAAACCTGGACTTGAGCACAGCTCTGTGAGAAGGCTGAACTTGGTTCCCATTCCTTTCCTCACATGAGCGACTGTAAAATTATAGCTACTAAAACAGAAAATGAAATTTCTTTTTTTCATGTCAAGAGTTCTACATCATCAACCGCAGGGGGAAGAAGATGTTTTTACCAACCCCGACCCGTTTGTACAGTGGATTTGTCACAATCCTTGGCTTGACTAACATCTGTAAACATATCATTTACCACAAAGCTTCCATTTAAAAAGTTCCAGCATTCAATTAGCCAAAGTCAATGGTTATAGGAGTCAATGAGGCACTAAGAAAAGCTATAGGGAGGACATCAGAGCCAGGCTTGAAGCCACGTTGCATCCCGTAGAAGTTCCTTTGCACGGCAAAAAGCCGGTGAAACTCCGCGGCGGTGTCGTAAACATGCAGTTGTTCTCTGGGCTTTAGTTTAGGACAATCGTTATTTCTTGTGCTCCTTTCGATTGTCAAAATCAACAACATGATAAAAGACAGAGAGGTGAACCTTGGCAAGATGAAATTGAGTGTCAAGACCGTGAGGATTCGATGGAAACCGATAATGGAAGTGATCAACTTGATAGGGCCAGGCCAAGGTCTATTTCATTTCACTGGTTGGTTTTGTCAGACGTTGTGAATTATTTCATGGATTTCCTGTCTTTCTTTGTAGGTCTTCCTACTGATTCTGGGACTTTCTCTGATGGCCTATATTTCTCTATAATAGTTTCTGAATGCTGAAAAATGTTGTCTGTCTTGTGCATCTCGCAGCAAAAAACAACCCCACTACTGAGCAATACTGGATGCCTCTAACCACTAATGTCCTGCCTCTTTGAAGGCATGACCACGCTGAAGGATTTCTCAATCTTTGATGTAAATATATTCCAAGTCAAGTCCATTTTATTTGAATAGCCTTCATCACAAATAAAACCAAATGCCTCATTGAGCTTTACACTAACACAACATCCAACATTGCATGAATTTCAGGAAAAATTCAAGATTCAAGGCGTTTATTGTCCCTCCGGTGTCACTGAGACACCGCTGGGTGTACAGCTCCTGCAGACTGGGCAGCTCACATCCAGTAATGTCCTGGGCTGTGTGCACAACCTTATCCAGGCCCTTGGGGTCTTTGCTGGTACAGCTGCCATAGCAGGTGGTGAAGCAGCCTGTCAGCAGGCTCTCAACGGTCCCCCGGTAGAATTCCCTGAGGATTTGAGGCCTCAGGCCAAAAGTCTTTAAGTGCCCGAGGCCATACAGATGCTGTCGGGCCCTTTAAACAACAGACACGTGTGGCTGGGCTTGTAGTCGCTTCTCCTGTGTACCGCTCGGGCGGATGACTTCTTGCCATGCAAAACAATCATCCGGACTTGCCTCAGTGGCCTCACTTGTCAGTGTGAGAGGAGCCCCATGTTGACTCTCTAGCTTCTCCTTTTCCCTCATTGATAGGAGCTGACTGCATCCACAATGTGTTTGCCTTTAGTTTGGCCTTTTAGCACATCCAGAGAAATGATGCATAATCAAATCTGTCATAAATGTCGATTAAATAATGGGGCTTAGTCTGTTCAGTGTCTGGAGTCAATTTTCAGTGTGTATAATTTCTTTCCTTGCATGAGATCCTACTTCTGGACTGTAGCAAATTCTCTTTACCCCAGGCACCGACTCAGACGGACAACCCTCTGAAAAAGAGAACATGGAAACAGAGTATGTTCTAATTCTTTACAAGAATCTATTGATGTTCGATTCCAGTCTCCCCCATTCCCCTGTCCTTCAGCAGCTTGCTGTGTTCCTCAGCAATCCACTTTGTTCAACTGCAGTCCACAGGAGCGCCTCCCTTAAAGTTTCCTCTTATATTTGGCCAGTCTGTTACTGCGGAGCAGTCGGTCTCTTTCAAGTCATTCTCACCTTTCTGACTCACCCTGCGAGCAACAGTTTTGCATCCAGCTTTTTTTTTTCCCGCCGCCGCCCTGCCATTGTTGTATTTTTCTATATTCTTTTCCTGTCCTCTCCTTTGGGACCTGACATCAGAAGACGTCAGATCCAAGGTTCTCTTGTCAGGTTCTATTGCCAGTGACGGTGACTTTGAAGTGTGGTACCTTTAATCTGAAGGCGGGCTGTGGACATGGTGAATACAAACACTGGTGGCTATGCTGACTGATGAAATATGAATTGGAAGTAACAGCAATTGAGAATATACACGAGGACAGTCACACGTGGAGCGAAGGAACCACGGGTAGAAAAGTTAGCTTTTGCCGAGTGTATTGAAAGTAAAGAAGAATGCATAATTATCTATTAAAGCTTCACATTCTTACTGGGTAGTGTTTAATGTGAAGGGGGCTGCAGGGATTCAGTGCTAGAGCATGTACCTCAGGAACTGACAGGCCATAGTTAGAGGGTTTGAATCCACCGCAGGGCATCAGGAAGGCCGTCCGGCCTTTAATCCGCCAAACTCCATCTACTCTGTCTGTTTCTGAGCCCACAACATGGGGAGGAATGGTGAACGCTCAGTGTGTACTGTGTTGAACCATTTAGCAATTTCATTAATCGGCTGTTAAATGACCGAGCGTCACTCTGACGGCAGTAGTGACAATGAGTCAATGTCAGGTTTTGGGAAAATTTGGTTCTTGCTCAGCATCACTGAGTGGGGAAGTCGGGTTTAACTAAAGAGCCTCACACTTGGAGCTGATCGAGAGTCATTGTTTTTCCTCTGGGATACTTCCAACAACATGGTGACTTTAGACCTCAGGCAGTCTCTCCATTGATCGTGATACACTTCTAAATAAGCCAATGGCTATCTTGCTCCTACAGATTAAAGTTGGCTTTTAAGGTCACATTTAACTTTTTTTTACCATGTACTGTCAAGTTTAACATCAATACAACAAACTTTTTTTCTAACCTGTTCTCTCATGAAACGCGTTAATACACAGCCATATTGAATAGAATGGGCTCTTAGTGCTCTTTTTCCAATACACAGAGGCTTGATATCAGCTCTCCTCGCCAGTTCCTCCCAAATCACCCAAATGCTCAGGTTAATTGGGGCTCTATCCAGAGAATTATGACAATTACTCGTTAAGGGGAAAGCTGCAGGAGAAGGCATTCAGATAGCTTTAACGAGTTAAAATAAAACCCTGGGTTTGGAACCAGAGATACTGAATAACTTTGTTTCTGCCTCGGGGGGTCCAGCAGAGTGAGGCAGAGTTATTTAGTGTCACCATCCTCAAAACAACTTCCCCTTATCTGTTGCTCTCATTCCTGTTTAAGAACAGCTTATTTACGTCTGCGGACATCACACTTTAACAAAGCCTTTAGCAATAAACATCCCGAGCTGACCCGGGTCTCGATAAGCCTCACGTAGCCACATGGCTAATGATCACATCCCTCGTCTTCTTCTGCCTTCTGCTTTGATTCAGCCGTCGGTGATTGGGGAGTAGAGATTGTGTGGGGGAAATCTAATTAACTGAGATAATAAAAGAATGCCTCTGAACAGTCCCTTAATTGCACCTGAATCTACTGGTGGGACTATTTATAGGACTTTTTGATGCTGCAAGAAGCATTAATTAAAAGAGCAGCAAACACGGACAGCAAGAGAGGATTGTTTCGATCCAATTCATCTACTTTTGGAACGGAGGTTGTCAACAATCACCGAAAGGCGTCACGCAGCATCTGCGTGGATGCTTTACGCCCTTATCTGTGGAAGTTGTTTGGTGTCAACAAACACGATCCACCTCCACCATGCACAGTGTGCTAGACGTGAGTTGGTAAGTCAGTAAAGACTGTGCAGTATTAACGATGTGGTGTTTTCTCTGCTGGATGTGCATCCTGTGGTTCCTCTGGCTCTTTTAGCGGGATCAGTGTGGCTCTACGTGAACGCTGAAGGAGAAAACGGTCTCGGCGAAGTGAGGAGAATAGGTGAAAGACAGTCTGATTACAGACGGCATATTGACGGTACTGCAGTTACACCTGTGGTTCCTCTTCCTGTGTGGCTATTGAGTGGACACCAACTGCAAGAGTAAATAAGTGACAAATACAGAAGTATAGATATAAATATACGGAGTGAAATATCACTGGACCAAACAGGCCGGTAAATAAAAAAGTATCTTCAGCCGAGACTGGAAAAGAGAGATGGAGGGAGCAGATCTAATATCTAAGGGCAGCTAGTTCAACCGTCATGGGGCAGCGACTGCACAGGCTCGGTCTCCCTTTTGGTTTTAGTCATTGGTGTTGGACGGACACGCAAGAGAGATTTGTTGTCAGATCTAAGAGACCTAGGAACTGAGTGCCAATGAATAAATTCTGTTACATAAGATGGGTCCAGACCATTAAGAGCCTTGAAGGCAATCAGCAAGGCCTTAAATCAGATTCTGAATGAGCAGGGAGCCACATTTTCAGTACCAGCCAACATCCCTCCAGCTGGATTTTGGGCCATGTGCAATCAAGTTAATGAAAGGCGGGGAAGGCCTAAATATAGGGGTTCGCAATAGTCCAGTGGTGGTGTGATGAAGGCAACCGAAACGCTTTAAAACGAGGTGTTTTTTCATAAATGTGGGAGTACTAATCACAACCACCTAAGGTTAAACTTAATCCCACCCTGACCTCATCCCTCCAGCTCTTGTTGCCATCACTACAACACAAGGTCAGCCTTTGAAGCTGCATCGCAGGACACTTTCAAGAGGTGCTATTGGCACTGCCCTCACTGAGAACGTGTGTTGGAAGTCCTTGGCAGTGATGGAGATTATGAAAGAATGGCTGTGGACACTCAGTCGGGCTGACACATTTGCGACTCCCGAAAGTGTTTTCCATTAATGCAAACACACAGGCATATATAAGAGGACATTTTGGGGCTGTCTGGATTGCGGGTTCGATCCCACCATGGGGTGTCAGGAAAAGGGCATCCAGCCTTAATCCCCCATGCATGGTAGATGTGAGGCATATGATGTGAAGTGCTTTGAGGGGTCGCTAGACTGGATAAGCACCTTATGAAAAGGAATCTATTTACCATTTAGGACCCAGATTAAGTCCTCCTCCATTTCCCCTCCTACTCTCATATACGTCTTTATAAACAGAGGTTATTTCCTTCCCCTTGTTTGGAAAATAGAATGAATTCCGGACCTAGAGAGTTATCCAGCATTCAGCAGCTACCTCCCCACTTCCACTTCTTACTCTGATCTCATTGCATTTAAAAGGGCTGGGACTTTCAGGCCAAGAATGGGGAGTAAGAGACGGGGGCATGGAAAGTGTCTGGTGGATTCAAGAGGTAGGGCAAGGCAAAGGAGGAGATGAGGAAAAAGAATGAAAGAGACAGACTGAGAAGAAGAGAGACAGAAGACGTACTGACCATGAGAATGTGAGAGGCTCTGTGAAGGGATGACTTGTTGTCTACTGTGAAGGCTGACTTGAGATGATCAGATAATGTTACCACCCTCAGGTCTACCTCGTACTGTGTCAGGTTACACCAGGTGATGGAAGATCCACAGACTGTGGCATATTGAGAGAGCTGCAGAACACTTGGAAGGTGTCACTCAGGAATGTGTCTCATTTCAGACTTTCGCCAGACTTTCACTTTGACTATTCAATAAACTGATGACATAAATTGAAAGCTGTCTGGGTTTGTAGGCAACTTCCGATTCAATATTACAACAATAATATACGTGCAAATTCAATATTGCATTCATTCAGATGTCACATTATAAATATTGCAGCTTTGTATTGGGATTTATTTAAAGGAATCCAGTGGAGCTTTCCCTGTAAACAACTCAGGTTTCATTTACATTCAAATGTTCTCTCCGAGCACATTGTGGATGTCCTTGAGGAACAGGGGCAGTGGAAAGCTGTGCCGTGAAGCACAGATAAATTGCTTTTCTTCATGTTAATTGCAGGGTTATAATTTCCAACAGATGCAAATAGATGCTATTTTGTGTCTTATTATGATAATAAATGTAGTGCTCTGCATCATGTTTCTCCTTCAGAAACCTCAAATCTATCACCCCCATAGCTCCTTCTGCCAGTCTTGCCAGTAAGATGTTTGCCCCTCTTCCCCCACCTTCTAATGATCCCTCTGCTCTTGTCAAGTACTGTAGGGACATGCTCTCCTCCTGCTATGATCAGATGGCCCCCATTCAAACCAGAGCACTGTCATTCACACACTGAGCTTCCTGTATCCTTCTGGACTTCATCAAATGAAACCTTATCAATGCCAGCTTGAAACACTCCCGGTAAACTGGTTTAACAGTGCATCTCCATGTCGACTTGGACTACCTTCAAAACTACAGTGATGCTCTCATCACAGCCTGGCCTGGCCCACGTCGATGCACTCCAGCTCAGCCAACCCCGAGGCTCTTGTTTCCATGATGGACAAACTTCTCATATCCAGCGACAGTACCTCCAGTTCCTCTACAGTTAACAAGTGCTATCTTTCCTTTTTCAGATCTGACATTGATCCTCTCTATAGCAACCACACCACCACTACCCTTTACACCTACCCATCCCCTTACCACTCATCCCCTGACAACGTTCTCCCGTGTCCCCTGTTGGGTAGGCCAACCTCAGGGTAGGGATGAGGAGCTCCACTTGTCCTTTGGATCTCTTCCCCTCCAATCCTCTCCCAGATATCAACCCTATACTCAAAAACATAGACTCAACCCTGACATCATAAGCTATCTCCAATTTCCCCTTTCTGTCAAAAATACTGGAATGTGTGGGTACCGCCCGAGTCGGAGCTCACCTCATCTCCAATGACCTGTTCACACCAGTTCAACCCGGTTTCCACTCGCAGCACAGCACAGAAACAGCCCTTCATAAACTCTCCAGCTTCCTCCTCTCCTCAGACCCTGACCACCTCTGTGAAAAGGCTTAGTGATGGTGGTAAGAAGACGAGGCATATTATACAGTAGAAACAAAGACGGAAATAATAGCCAAACATGAGAATGGTGTTTGTGTTACTGATCTCGCCAGGTGGAAATCAATGATCTGTACTATCGAAAAGACAGAAGATGGGCTGAAGGCTGCTGATGTGCCTAAAGGACTGACTGTGTTTGTTTCTGGGACAGGAGAACAGATACATTTCATCCATCCATCCATCATCAACCGCTAATCCGTTGTCGAGTTGTGGAGGTAGCAGATTTCAACCGGGAACTCCAAACTTTCCTTACCCTTGCAACATCCACCACCTCTGACTGGGTGGTCCCAGTCAGACTGACTGGAGGTGGTCCCAGGCCAGTGTGGAGATATAATCCTGCCACCTGGTCCTCAGTCTTCCCCATGGCCTCCTCCCAGCTGGACGGGCCTGAAAGACCTTATTTCGGAGGCAACCAGTTGGCATCCTTATTAGATGCCCGAACCACCTCACAGTCATTTCTAAGGGAGACACCAGACGCCCTCCTGAGAAAATGATCATCAGGAGTCCCAAATCCTTTTTCAAAACCATGCCCAACTTCTCCCTCACCATCGATAACTCTGTTTTCTCCTCACACATCCATATCCTCAGAATCCTTTTTGACAGCAGCCTCTTCCTTGAACACCACATCAATCAAATCAATAGAACTGTCTTTTTCCAGCTAAAAACATTTCTCATCTCCACCTATTACTCTCCTCCCCTGCTGCTGAAACTTTGATCTAGGCCTTTATCGCATATGGAATTGACGACAGCAGTAGCATTCTCTATGGCTCATCATCCAAAGTCTTTGACAAACACTGGTACATCCAGAACCCTGCTGCTCACATGCTCACCCACTCCTGCTCAGCTGACCACATCAACCCTGTCCTCAACTCCTGCCCACGGCCTTTATACCTCCAAAACTAACCTCATGTCTTCACCACACAGGACCAAGCAACAGACTCTTCTCTGTAGCTACCCCCTCCTTCTGGAACTCTCTCCAAACTCATCAGAGAATTCAGACCTGTCCAGAATCATTCATTAATCAAAAATCACCTTTCTTCAAATTGTGTACCTTGAGCAGCACTCACTGGAGCCTCTATATTTGTTGACTTGAGTGGTGTTGGCAGAAAGGCCCTGATGAAACCAAAGTACAATAATGAAAGGGAAAAGCCAAAGAAGGAAACAAAAATGAATTGGGTAAAAGGATTTGAAATCTTATTTTAGACAAGCACCTGAGTTGTGTCCAGCCTTGGGGCTTATAGTGTACGTGAAACGGGGACTATTCAAAAGATACTCAGATGCCTTTAAAAGGGACTCAAATAGTTGAATTAATGTAGAAATGAAGACAGTTTGCCAAGGTCTAACTAAATAACTTAGTGATGAGATATCCAAGTTATCTCCAGTTACTAGAACAACTGACACAAAGCGAACAGACTGTCCCCTCCCATGCTGCCAACCCTGCTGACAGGCAGATCAGAGGATCAGAGAGGAAAGATGATGAGGAAATATAGAACAGCCCTCCACCATCAGACAGATTTATCTCTCTCCCCCGCTGTCTGTCTCTCTTAGCTATCTCATCCATCCGTCCAACACATCTTCTCTCTCTTCCTTTCCCTTTTTCTCGGCCATAATTCATGCAAATGGTGTGATAGTTTCATTGGGAATCTAGTCTAATGCACTTCCTGTGTCATGCACAATACCATCAGTGATCAAAGCCATCCACCCCTTGCTAATATACACTGTCAGCTATTTATGTATTCATATCATCAGTTCTTTACCTTCTCCTATGTGAGGGTCAGGATTTTCCAAAAACTCAAATGTTTCTGTGTATATGCTCCTAAAGCTGTGACTTCAGTCCATGTACTTCACATACAGGGTCCATAGCTCAGTGGGTAGAGCGGTCGCCTGGCAATCGGAAGGTTGCAGGTTCGTTCCCCGGTCCTGCATATAGCATGTTGAGGTGTCCTTGAGCAAGACACTTAACCCCTAACTGCTCCCCGAGCACCATATGTTGGCAGCTCACTGCTCCTATACAATAGGTTGGGTCAAAAATGCAGAGAAATCCAAATTTCCCCTTGTGGGACTGATAAGGGAATCATCATCATCATTATTGTTATTATTATTATTATTAATAATAATAATAATAATATAGGCGACAGCATGGGTGTGATATGAAGTCACCAGTTGTACTTACAGTGGTTAAGCTGTATATGGAGGAAGTGGAAAAGAAGGCTCTGCCATCCTGTTCAGGGACATGTCCTGGCCAATCGGTTCAGTCACTAGTGTAAGTGATGAAAGATTCCTCTCGATAAAATGTGTCCAGATGAACTGATTCAACCATTTTGTTTAGCCACTGGCCTATGTAGAGTGCAGAGTCCTGTCCTGATGTGTTGGGTCTTCTGTGTTGTGGCATCCTCTTTGCCAGTGTCTTCTGATTTCCCTTGTTGTGTAGTGATGTTGTACCTTAAGACACCTATGTTCAGTGGATCTCTGCGTCATACTGTTGGGTGTTCAAATCCCGGCTGCGTCGTTTCCAACCACAGCCAGAGGTCCATAGTTAGTGGTTCATAATTGGCTAAGCCTCACATGGGTATAGGGGTTAGGTTGGATAAAGTATTCTGGGTTCACTAGTGTCCCCCTCTGGGTGGTCCAGGCCTCTTGGTTAAGTGAAGGGAAAGTACTCTGCTTCATTCTCCTCTGACGGCCAAGCACTGTGCTTTCCCCACCAGACCATGATGTGTGGACTAGTGAGGGCTAGTGGTCATGTGACTTGGAGGAGACACATGCTACCACTTCCTCCTTCCTGTTGAGGTTCTAGAGGAGCATCAGAGAGACTGGCTCAGCAGTAGGACACTCAGGGGATTGGATGGGAAAAAAGAAGGGTTGTTTTTTTCAAGAGTGTAATGATGTCGTACCGTTATAACATGTGAGTAATTCACCTGGCTGACTGGGGGAATATAAGGCAGATGAATAAACCTCAGAGATGTGATCATTGCCTTGTCCTTCACATTGCAGCCAAAATGTGTGTGCCGCTTTTTGAAAAACGTCACGGCGCTACTGCCACCATCCCTGAAATGCCTCCCACCCACCCATGTTAAATTACCATCAGACCAACTAAAAGGCTTGGCAGTTATTTCAAGTGTTACTCACTGTTCACCACCTTTTCCCAGTGATTTAATGGAGTTTCAAGCAGGGCACTGCAATTTGGGCAACACTTAAAAGTTGCTATGGACTACTGAATAATAGTTTACAAGGACAACTTGAAAATACATCATGTATCATCTTTCTCATTCTATTTTTTACATCTTGTCTAATGCCCCCCATCTCTCCTATAATCACATCTCTCTGTCTCTCTCCTGCCAGTGAGATTGGCAAGTGATTGTAGTCTAACTTACTGAGAGAGGGAGAGGAAATGGCACAGAGCCATTGCTAATAGTCCATTTCTGTCAAAGAACTACCGAGCGCATGTGAGCAGTAGATATGACGACATCCATCAAGATACACACTGTATGAGTGTGGAGGTTGTCAGGACTGTGTTCAGATATCACAAGAGTAGATTTGATCCAAATTCATATCTAGCAGGACAGTAGAACGAAAGAAAGGGACAGAGAGTACAAGATAGGGAGAGGGAGGAGGGAGAGAACCAGGAGAACTAGCAGGCTGGGTGGGGCGTATTGCAGGGGGAATGAGGATGAAGTGAAAATGAAGATAAAACGAGGATACACCAGACTGGGACTGTGAATAAGTGTGTGATGAAGACGAGTTCCCTCTACTCTCCACTCTTTATGTGCAACTCCTCTTGGTCTTCTCTCCACTCTACTTCTTCCTCTACTCGTCACCCTTCGAGGTGCCACTCGTTTGGCTGGCAAACGGCACCGACAGAGCCTCCCACCATCTTGGCGGAGTGAAGCAAAGACAGGGATTGTGTTTTACATTGAATGTGCATAACAGAGCAAAGCGGGCCTGCCAGCCAACATTTCCCACATTTCAAGGCTGAGGTCAAAAAAACATTTGCATTCCTTTTGATCTGCAGTCATAAAATGTATGTCAGATTAAAAAGCTTTGTCGTTTTAATTTCCCCCCCGGTTTTTTTCTCTTTCCTCCTCAGATAGGGAGGAAGGCTGTTGGGCTTTGAAGCCATTGTGCATGAGAAAAACTCAGTGACTTCATTAAGGCGTACAAACGCTGGGTCAGACGCTCTGGGCCAGATTTCAACTTTAAAGCTAGCTGAGCTGCCTGGTTTTGATCCGCCACTGTTCTAGGCTATGTGGACAATCCCCCTCCCCATACACACACACACACACACCTGCTCATGATTCTGTCGGTATCAGTGTGGCACAGTCGGTCCGTACAGGGGAAATAAAAGCAATTGGACGCAGGTCAAGGCGACATGAATTTTCTGACCTAGAGATTTGAACTGGTTTTTCTGTTTATGTATCTTAGTGCATATCTGTGGGTTTTTTGTCATCAGTTGTGTGTGTCTTTATGCATTGATAGGTGCAGAAAAATGTGGACATGTATGTGACTCCACCTCCTGATTCCACGAGTACATGCGTGATTCCAAAGTGCATGATTTATGTGTGGTATGGAGAGACTGACTGGCTGTCAGGGGCAGCTTTCCCTCTATGGCCTCGCTGAGCAGGAGGAGCTATTCGCTACAATGGTCTGTTTGACATCTCATGATAAGTCCTCACGTTGTGTGGGACACAGACTGAGATGTTGATTAAGGCCGGATGCCTTTCCTGACAACCCCCAGTGGGTTTGAACCCGCTGCCTCTGGCTCGTCAGTTCCCAAAGCGTGCACTCCTCATCCGCACACCTTCTGGTCGGGTGTAGCGAGTTCAAACCCTGCCGTAAATGTGGGGCATTCATTGTACAGCACCTTAAGTGGTCGCTCGACCAGAAAAAACACCATATGAGAAGAAGTAGCTTCATCTGTCTTCCGCTGAAATGCACAGCAGCACAGAGATTTTTGAGGCCCTCAGAAATAAAAATAAAAAAGCCAAATGATCATGTATGTCGTCATGGTGCTCGTGTCTCTTGTCGAATGATGTTTTTGGTACCCACAGCGCTCTAGTTGAAGAGATGAACGCGTACATCCAGATTTGAAAATTCCTAATGGCTTTTTAATGTCTTTCTAATTTCTCCTTTAAGGGACTCTAATGGGCTGTCACTGTGTTTGTAAAGAGGGGAGGAGCTGTAGATCTGACTCATTTAGTTGTTACTACTGAGCTTGCGGAAGGGTGGGATGCATCATTAGACCTTATGGATCCAGGACTTCTGCTGTAGCAGAACAAGCTATTTCACTTGTGTGTGTCCCTGGATGGACTGGCTTAGTATCCAGACTGTTTCTCGGCCTCCATTCCGATGAGCACTGGGATAGGCACCAGCAGATCACTACCCAGCCTATGGATAAGGGATCGATGATGACATGACATGTGTGCAACTCAAATGTTTTAATTCTCTGATATTGGAGACCCTCCTTTACCTGCAGGCTCCAAACATTCAGATTCTGGGATGGATCTGAGCTGTTAGCCGCAAGTGTTTGATTTTGTGAGTGAATGAAACCCTGGGAGTCCCAACCATCTTGAACTTCCATCCTTGGCTAGCAGGGAGGAGGCTCAGATCATTTTTCTACTAATTCGTGAACACGG
>OMLC01037215.1:0-11900 GCA_900302585.1 Regalecus glesne
ATGGAGTAAAGAGGGTGGGGGTGGGGGACGTGGGAATAGGGACAGGCCAGTGAGAAAGAGGACAAACTGAGAGGAGGGGTTAGAGGAGAAAAGGGAGCAGGAGGGAGGATGGGAATTCTTTAACATGGAAAAAAAATCTAGATTCCCTTATTAATTAATGATTCCCTTATCAGTCCTGCAAGGGGAAATTTGGATGTCTGTGTAATTTAACCCATCCTATTGTATAGGAGCAGTAAGCTGCCAACATAAAGTGTTCGGGAAGCAGTTGGGGATTAAGTTTCTTTCTCAAGGACAACTCGACATGCTTTCGGCAGGACTTGAGATCGAACCTGTAACCTTGCGATTGCCAGATGACCGCTCTACCGACTGACCTATGCCGAAGGTATAGGATACGTTATACCGCCAGACCTGTCGGCCAGCGACACAGCCAGCCAGTGAGCTAACTGTCACTCAGTCAACTCAGTCATTCAGTAACCACGGAGGGGAGCGAGCACAATCCTACTGTAATCTTAGATCAGCCATACAGGCTATCAACTCAAATGGTCAAATTCCCTATTCAGCAGCCTTCCGTCATGCATACCTCCTCCTATTTTTCCCCACCCCTGCATCAGATTAAACTGAAAATATAAAAAACATGTGAAAAACTGAATCTATAACAAATGCCCTCTTTTATATTAACTGAATTACACCGACATCCAATTAATCTCATGGTACTCTCCGCACAGTGGCTGGAGGAGAGAGGAGAGGAGGCAGCTTTTTACAGATCAAACTAACTAGCTATAGACAGGCAAGATCAGCTTTTTATATTACATTGCTCCAGCTGGAGTCAATATTTATAAAGTCATGAGCATTAGTGTCTTGTAAATGTTAACAATGAGATAGATCAAACTGTTGGATCTGAAAGGGCAGACAGCCCTCTGTGGGAGATGCAGACAAGGCTGGGCATTGATTCAAATAACTGTTTGTTATCTTTCAGTGGTATTGTAGCAGGAGCAAAATGTGGATTCTGTCATATAAGTCTTATTTGAGAACTAGCTTTGGCTCAGTAGAAGAGCATGTGTGCCTCCAAGTCAGGGGTCGTGGGTTTGATCCCACTGCAAGGCATCAGGAAAGGGTATCCGGCCTTAAACCCCCATGCTTGTTAAATGTGAGGCATACACTGCAAAGTGCTTTGAGTGGTCGCTAGACTAGAAAAAGGCTTTGTAAAAATGAGTCAATTTAGTATCTACATTGTCACTGTTCAATGTGACAAAGCTTGGCCAGATCCTTAAACATGGTATTTATGCATATACAGGCAGCTATAATGATATATTCTATAGCTGTAGACACAGTGTAAAGTACGGTCATTGATTTGATTTTCCATATCGCCCAGCACTACTATTAAGTTATCAGACACTCTTATCGTAAGGGACTTATAATGAGAAAACTGGGAAGGCCTTCATGTCCTGCTCAAGGACACCTCAACAGGATGGAAGGTAAATTGACTCTTTTTTTGTGAAGTTTCTTTCTAGTCTAACGACCACTCAAAGCACTTTATGATGAATGCCTCACTTTTACCCGAGCATGGGGGATTAAGACCAGATGCCCTTTTTCTGACACCCCATGATGGGACAAACCCACGATGCCCGACTTGGAGGCTTGAAGTCTACCACTGAGCCATCTCAGTCCCATGGCTGCTGGTGGGAATGATTAGGTGACTGTGGTCACAATGTGACATAAAGCTATATAAGCTTGTGTCCTGATTTCAAATTTCTGTCTTGTCTCTGTACAGGTTGTCTTAGTTGTCGTGCACAGAGGAAAAAGTCCTTTTGGTGAATTGTGCATCACTGAGGAGCTGTGGAGATGAGGCAAGAGATGAGGGATGGACATGTGAGCTGGATCCAAACAAGGTCACATGACGCTAAAGATTTGGAAGTACACAGTAAGTGCATCTGTGAAATGAACCAGTGAGTACATTTTCATTTAAGTGAATCAGACCACTGGAGGGCCTTGATGTCCCTGATACTTGTGGGTCCAAACCAAGCACATTCCCTGCATGTCACCCTGTCCTGCTATTGCTCACATCTTTAATGTCTCTCTACACTACCACTTGAAGTGTGACGCAACAGGAATGCCACATAAACAAAGTCGGAGTGGAGGAAGATAGAGGGCTACAGTGCGTTACAGATGGCTCTGCACATAGACAGATAGGCAAACACAGAGAGGCAGGTCTTTTGTTGCTTTGCTCCAAAGACAAAGGAGCTGTTTGGTAGGCCGGGGGGCAAAAAGAGGTGTCTGTGAGGGAGCAGTGCTCTGCCCCGCTGGCCCTGCCATGACTCACACTGGAGATGGCCTCTGCCTGCGGCCACGCACTCATCCAAGCAACGAGATACTCACAAATACAGACATGTACACACACACACACACACGCACACACACACACACACACACACACAGTATGCACAAAACATCCTTGAAACATGCAGGTACTTGTGTAGCACAGGAGCACTAACACATAAACCTACATTATAATGTTATATACAGACCCCCCCCACTAACAAACACACTCCCAATGTTACACTATGCTGTAAATCTCATACGTTGTTTTTTTGATATTTACTAAGTTAAACAGAACATTAAACCATAATAATAATGGTAATGGTGACAATACTACTACTACTAATAATAATAATAATCACAATAATCTTTTGTAACTAATAAAAACTGGACACCGTAGGTTAAAGACAAAGCAATAATTGCGAATGAAAGTAATCTAGTATCTCAAATAAGACTGTAGAGCACAACTCCACTGCTTCTCACTGACAGTAGTATCCCATTTTATTGCCAGAGAAAATATATTTTGCAGGCCAGTACTACACTGGAGAACGCCGCTTTTCTCTATCCCAGCACATTTATAGTCAAAGAATTACAGTTTAAAGACAGATCCACCATGCTGGTAGCTATAGCAACAGAAGACAAACTCACCTGACAGCATGCATATTAAAAGCTAAGGACCTCAGGATTGGCTGCCTCTTCTCAATTGTCTCCTCTATACAATCATGTCTCTGCCCCATCTCTTGCTTTCTGTTTCTCTCTCTGTCTCTCCTCCTTGCTTCTGCCTCTCAGACACACCCAACGTGTACATCCCACATGCCTCCCTTACACACGCTTCTCATCTGTGGATCCTCGCCAAGCATGTCTGCAGTGCACACACGAGCGGCGCACGGCGGCCGCACATGCAGAAGCACCAGTGACGCGTGCCTCACACACACCCATGAATCTGTGCCACGATGCTTCCCCCTAGTCTCACTCATGCTTGTCTACCGTCCTCATACACACATATGCACACAAGCAGGGCACACAAACACACACACATACACAGATAGACACACATACTGCTGGTCCTGCTTATAACAATCGTGACGCTTAATCTCATCTCCCTACTGCATTGCTGTGTTACTATAACAACTATCTAACACATGCCCTCCTCTCTACCCTTAATCATGTCCTCCTCTGTTTTCACTGCAGTCTGGAAAACAAGCCTCTCCCTCCCTCATCCAGTTCCTTTTTTATTTTTAGATTTTCAACATCCTCCTCATTCACAGTCCTGCTAAAGCTGCACTTCAGACATGACATCTCAACCCCATCTTCTTCCAATTCATCCCTCCCGCCATTGACCAACAGTCTCCTCCATCTTCTCTCATCTCCTTCCTTCTTCACTTCCTCAATCCAGATCATATCTTCTGTCCCTCCTCCTTTCTGTTGACTTCAGTAAACCTATTGGTTTCTCTTCCTCTTAAGTCACACCTACACCTTTCTACTCTTATGAATACCCAACACCAAAACTTGCCTTGTTGGTTTTTTGGGGTGTTTTTTTGCCCTTACTTCCCAGGCACTGAAAGACTCAATGTCAGTTCACAGAGCACTAGCCAGCATAGCTCAGGAAGCCACACCTTCAAGTGGAAAGACTGCATTGTCTGGTCAACCAGAATAGCCATTCATATATCAAACCAAGTAATTCAGTCTGTCAGCCGGTCAACATGCATGTTGGGAGTAATTCGTAGTCTTATACTAATGAATTAGCTTTCCCCTCTTCAGGCTCCCAGCTCATAGATTTCCATTTTCATCAGCTTGGCGCCTCTGGGCCCCTTCCCCCACACACCCTGCCATCAACATCATAAATTGGCCCTGGTGTAATTAATCAACTTCCAGCTTGTGGCTTAGCATAGCTCCATATCTACCATCTCAGTACCTGCAGCAGTGAGCTTGGCCTAGCCCACTCCCACGGTGACTCCTGGCAGTAGCAGCAGCCAACTCAGCAGTTGGCAGTTTGCAGGTAAATAAATAATTAATTAATTAATAGATACATAAAGAGAACAATGAGAGATACAGAGGAGCATGCATGTACAGTACGGCCAGTTAATGTAATCAACTTTACCCCAAGGATGCAACATGGCAAAACCCAAAGCAAGAATGAAGCAAAAGTCCAGACAAAGGGTCCAGTTTAGGGGAAAAAAGTATCAATTGGCAAGTCGTGCAAGAAAACACAACACATAGAAGCATATGTTCCTGTTCACTCGGTTATAATGTGGCTGCACTTGGTGAAGAAGCGATGTCTAACGGGGGAGGTAGCCAGTGAGCAGCAGCCTCCTACTGTGCTACTCATGCTAAGCAGTTGTCATTGGTGTCAGGGCGGCGGAGGAGAAGGATTGGGGTTTTGCTGCTCCTTTCTGCTAGCTGTTAATCCTCTGGGTTGGCTGGTGGTGCCAAAAAATCCTGCTGCTAACAAAGAAACTACCACTTTGGAGTGTGGATGGCACTAAAAACACTCTTACTACAAATGGAGATCTGAAACAAAGGACAGTATTCTAATGATGAAGCTTGACACAATGGTATATGCTGTTTTTGGTTCCAAGTGTGTAAATAACCAAATGGAGAGCACCAACATTGAAAATGCTAATTGGGAGCCATTCAACATGCTTGTGCATTGAAGTGGTTGAAATCTCTGCGTCACTGGGTGCATCTTTAAGATAAAGTGGGACAGTCACAGACGAGAGAGACAGAGTGAGAAATGATGAAAACGGTGCCCAAAGAAGAGTGAAAATGATATGAAGTGAGAAAATGGGTGACAGGTATAGAAAATGTGCAGTGGAAGGGTAAAGAAACGAGAGAACAACCTCCACCTTTCAGCCTCTTGAGGTGCACAGGCACGTCGCTCTTGATGCTCTTGCTGTCATCCTCTGTTGATTCGCTGCGCACCAGCGTAGGGTCATTCTGGGCAAGCCAATCGGCCACTTTGCTCTCTGATGCCATCATAGCAGCTTGTAGGGTGGTCAGGTCTCTCCCTCCACTTCCGGCACTCCCGGCTCCAGCTTTCTTGGACCGAGATCGGTGGTGGTCAGGTGTAAACTTTGACACATGGTCCTTGATGGTGACCTTGCCTGGTGCGGCGTTGTCGAATTCTATGGTGAAGGAGGCGTGGCCTTGAGCTGCAGAGGGGATTCCATGTTGCAGGTTAGGGTATGCGAATATAGTGTTTTAGTGTCACTTAGTATTACTGGGCATAGATATAAGGATATATTTAACCTGTGGCTGTGGGACTGCCAGTGGCAGTGCCCTCTGTGTCCTTGGTGGGGATCTCATGGATGCCATTGTGTGCCATGTGGCCCTCCTTGGTAGGGATTTCCAAGTAATTGACCTCCTGGCCGGTGGACACATGAAAGCCGTCCTCTTTGACCTTTTCACCTCGACGGGCCTCTCTACTGTCTGGGGTAAATACATCATAATAATTCAGATACATGACACAACTGAATCTGAATTTTTGCCAGTGATCAGTTTTGACATTCATGCCTTATTATGATTTTTCTATGATGACTACATTGAACGTGATCCATATTTAATTCTTTATATGACTGATATAAAAATAACTGGTTTTCTTGCCAGAGAAAAGGACTAGGCTTGACCTTTTCAACTCATACCAGACATGTGTCTTCACTTCTCTAATCCTACCATTCTGTCAAATTCCCTGAGAATCTGTCGCATATTACAATTTCACCCTGCATCATGAGTGTAGGAGAAGCATTGTTGGTTCCTTAAGGTTTCAGTGTCAAAGAGTCACAGTGAGGCGGGAACACTGGGGGTCCTTAACAAAAGTGAAGGGTGAAAGGTCGCGCTATGCCCCATATGGGCCATTTTAATCAGCGTCTGCTCTGCTCGAAGTCTCTGCCACCATTTATCAGAATTACTGTTTATCTAGGAAACCATGTACCCTCCAAGATCCCTCACAAGAAAGGACACCAATCTTCTCCTTTTATTCATCTCACACACATGCAGAAAACACATGTAGGCACATAAACCAAAACACATCCATGTCAAATGAGTCACCCAGGACAAGTACTGCTGTCATAGCCCTTTCAAAACTGCTTTGGGATGCTCACATCTAAACAATGTGGATCATTTATTTTCTCATCTGTTCATATTAGTGAGTGTCTCTGTGGGATGCGAATATATGATAGATGACATTTCCAGAAATTAGCAGACCCATCTCCTGCATGTTACGGAACAGAGACAAACACAGACAAAAAGGCAAAAATAAGGAAACCCAATAAGAAAGAAACGGAACTTTAGTAAGTAAAAAAAGTTAAAAGATACTATAAATTAAGTTTCTTGTAATAATTATTAAATTATTTTGCATAAATTTCCCTGCATCGCAGGGGGAACCTGCGAGCAGCAGGATCCTTCTGGAAAATGCCTTTCAGAATTAAACCACTCATTCTCACTTCAATGCTATCTGCTGAACTGAGCTACTGGTGCCTCACTTTGACTCATTGTTGAAACAAGATAAGCGCTTTCCATCTTAAGCTGCTCTGCAAGTTTGGGAGGATTTCCAACATGGATTTACACTGATTGGAAATATGGGATACTTGGAACGAGACTAAATATGTGGACCAAGGCTTGAGATGCAAAGCGAATAAACTGAGTGCATATTGTGCAAACAAGCCTGGAAAATACTGTGCTGGCATTTACAACCATGCTCTCCCATCAACTTAGTCCTGGGGAGCTTTCTGAGTTGGTCACGAAGATTGGAAATGCAGAGGAAACTGCTTATGATACCAGCATCTCCCCGGGCTGATGTGATTATGATAAGCGCTCCATCACTTCAAGCAGATCGCCCCCCTTTTCCAAATAACCATCTAATTGACATTAAAATAAAAATCAACAAATATACATAGAGAACCAGACAATTTCTCCGTTTAACTGGATTTAAATGGAAAGTCTAAGGACAGGATGTCGTATTGCTGCTGTAAAGCCCACTGAGGCAAACTTGTAATTTGCAATGATGGGCCATAAAAATAACATTGACTTGAATGACCAACGGGGGCCACGGTAGAATGTGCACTTTTGGTAGTGAGCCAGAGGCTGCAGATTCGAACCCACTGTGTGGCTTCAGAAAGGTCATCCAACTTTAATTCCCCGAGCCTGCCCTGAGATGGTCTGGCGACCTTGTCCAGGGTGTCTGTCTCCCTGCCTTCCGCCCCATGAATGCTGGGATATGTTCCAGCAGATCCGCAAACCAACTTCAAATTAGTGGTTGATGATGACATGACATGACAAATAAGACCCAAAATGATCCCTCGTGGAGATGACAATAACCAGATCATAGTAAAGGGGTGATTATGCTGGTGGCTTTCAGTCACTATAAGTAGTTGATCACTATAAATGGCTTCACTAAAGGAATGGCTGCCTTTTGACAGCCTATATACACATCTATGCTGCTGATGCTTAGATTGATGGATGGACAGACAGACGGACGGCGGATGGATGGGACACAGACAGATAGTCCTGCCCTAAAATGCATTATGCAGCCAGCTGAACTTCCCATTTCTTGTAAATGCTCTGTTCTTCCTCTGCCAAATACTCCATTAATTTAATGACAAGTCACATGAGTTGTCTACCAACCATTAGTCACCAGCATGTAAAAAAGCCCACTGTTTCACGGATAGTTTTAAAGCCACGCATACAGAGATAAAAAGACTCGATCTTATTCTCTCTCCATGGGCTGCGCTTCATTTCCCACCCTGCACTTCCTGCGACCACACTTATCAAAAACCTGTTAATCTAACAGGACGTTTAGAACACCTCATTGTAAAGTAGGCTGGAGCTGGACTTCATATGGGTAACTGTGATGTGCCCCTGCTCTCTATTGATAAATCAAATTTGAGCAGGCAGCACTTTCTATAGAAGCACACACTGGTTGCATGTTGGTAACAGTCCTTGTGGGGGGCAAGAGGCAGAAAACAGAGGCTGAAATGTTGTTTGGACCTGAAACACATGTAAAAAGTGTCGATGTTCATGTATTGTGTGGAGGAATGTTCGACTCGTGTCGACTACTTGTCAAACAATCCGGTGATAGACATTGTCTCTCAGCTCCAGCTCTATTCTTATGTCTGAAGTTGCTAATCTAACTGGAAACAGCCAGGAGCTACACCGGAAGCCTCAAAATATCAGCCATTGGTTTCTGATATTTATACGTCCTCTTTATGATCTACCCATCATTCCCATCAGTCATGTGACTTTCTCATTGCTACTACGTTGGATAACAGCCTAGCTAGCCATGGATACATGTAGCCACCAGTTGTTTAGTCTGTGCAACTTGTGCTTTTGCGGCATGTTTGTCTTCGAAAGTGTTTTTAATGATTAACTGCTGCAGACAGCACATTAACAGAGTCAGAATGAATTTTTATTAACTTATAAATGCACTTTTGAAGACAAACAAGCAACGAAAGCACAAGTTCCATAGAATAAACTACCAAATGCTAAATGTATCCACAACCAGGTTTTGATCCAACATGGCGGCAATGAGAAAGTCACACAACCAATGGGAATGATGGATAACGGATCATTTAGAATCCAGGACACACAAAGATTACAGAGCAAAATTGACAAAATCCAGTGTTGATTATTGATGTTATCATGTACAATGCAAAGTAGTCCTAACATTAGCCACACGTTAACTCCAGACCTCCTGATCTGTTGTAACTGTGGCATTAAGTGTAATGATAAACACAGATAACCTACAGGATCAATACTTTCTGTATCACCTCAGCTGTGGAAAATCAACTGCAAAGCTAAGGAGAACTTTCAGTCTCAGTAGAGTGCTGCCTCTCGGCCAGCGAGTAGCCATCCAGAAAAAAAGCACAAGCTAGTTAGTCTAATTTGAAAATGAAAATCAACCACATTAAACTGTTCAATGAGACAAAGCAGAGTGGGGATTTAGAGTCATACTTACTGAGGATGTGCTAACTTAGTGACTGTTCCAGCATAGAGAGAGAGAGAGAGAGAGAGAGAGAGTCTAAGAGAGAGAGAGAGAGAGTGAGGGAAAGAGAGGTCCGTTCGAGTGCGGGGTGTCTGTGGATATCTTTGTGTTGGTGTGTGTTTAAGGGGAGCTGGTGCAATGGCGTAACCCAATAGGCCTGAATGACAATACACAGGGAGGGGGGTAGGGGGCTCCAACAACAGCCTATTCACTACCACGGAGGGAGGGAGCGTTTCTTTATGCACTTAAGGACACACACACACACACACACACACACACACACACACAGCAATATACCATAACATACTCTACATACACTGAGAACCATGCATACGGTCATATTCCCTCTCACAGACATAGATGAAGGCTTTCACTGTCACTGCCCCTCCTCTGTAGCCTCCTCTCTCTATTACACTTCCTGACGCGGTTAGCGGTTAGCAGATAGGACGTGCATGAACACTTCTGAGGATGAAATAAATTTAAACTAATAATCAAATACAATTATACAAACAAACCATCTCTTGATGCTGAAACAAGTGCAAACGAAATAAATATATTAAAGCCCCAACCCCCAAGCCAACAAGCAACAACAGGACATCCGTTCAGCCTTCCCTTTGATGAGTGCCAACATGGCAAAATGCCCTCTACTTACCCACTTCCATAAGTGAAGTGCCCAATCCCATTTGCTTGAGTCTGGAAAGCCTCCAGGGTTTCAAATAACCCAGCTGACAGACTTCCTCCAAAAATGACAGATTTCCCCCTCAAAAAGACATGAGATTTTTCAGTATTCTGATCCACAGTCACTGAGGCATGGCTCGGTACAGAGAAGCCGTTCCTTCCTGAGCTACAAGGATAAGAAGATCTCTCAGATAAATCCTCCTTTTCAGGCTGGTGAGGGAAGCCTCTTTGCCGCGGTGCTGCCGGTTGAGCCATCCAGATGTGACAGCAGTAGATTTAAGGGAATCTTCTGTTGGGTCTTGATGCTCCCCTCTGGTTAACCATGCCCCCCCTCTTCTGACTAGACAGGCCCAGATTAGACCAGTTTGGCTCAGAATGAGTTTAAATAGAATGATCTTTAATCCTGTTACTCATATTACCCACCGCCCTTAAACAGGGCCACCTGACCCCCTCACCCCTATACTCACATGGACTCATTCATATAGGCAGACAAACACACACATCCAAGCTCTCTCTCTCTCTCTCTCTCCCTCTCTCTCTCTCTCTGAAGTATACACGAACCCATATGGATGGGAGTATGCTTGGATATATACACACTGTCACAGAGGCGAACAGGAGCAAATGCACATTACTCTCTGTATGTCTGCCTCTCTATAAACACAGACACACACACCTAATCCTTTGACTAACGTTGGACATACACTGTAAGAAATGGGGGCATATATGCACTCAAATATAGAAGCATGTGCAGGGAGCAAGTAACAGGGTTAGATGGAGAGAGAGAGAGAGAGAGAGAGAGAGAGAGAGAGAGAATGGATGAGATAGGTCATTACCCCTCCATCGCCAACAGAGCTGATAAACTGAGCCATGAGGCATTAATATCTGCCCCCCCATCTATCCACTTGCAGAAAATACCCTGCTCTGTACTTCACGGTGCCACGTCACATGGCCTACTTCTAAATGTCCCACTTTTCATAGATTATAATCGACATACATATGTAATGACATCTTCTAAGAACAAGTTGCCAGTGATAAAACAGCAGATAACCATATTCTATTTAGATCTGACTTTAAACTGTTTAAAGGTAATCTGGTGTGACTCTCCACCGTCTGCACCTAGCCTGGCGACTGCTGTCAACATCTGCCTGCAGGCTAACGTTATCTACCCTGCGCTCACTGTGCTGGTGTACTGCTTCCACTTGTGTGATTCTGCCCTGGTTTTCAATGGATCTGTTTTGTAACTGATAGCTCAAAAGCCCCACATCACAGTGGGAAACCGTTGGATGTTGTATGTCAAATGCCCAAATCATGGAGTCACTTTAGGGATGGTCACCCCATGTTTTACTTCACTCCAAAAACACTGATACTTTGTAGATGTGAGGTTTTGGCCCACGTGAGACAAGACGGGACACTTCAGATGAGATAGTGTGAGCTTTTCTATAGAACCGGGACATTAACTTACCACCAACAGAGCTGCTGTGTTTTTTGCTGGATGGCTTGGTTTCTTGTTTGAAGGAGTTCTCATCATCCGCATCCCCGTCCCCCCACCAAGATGGCTGGCCGTATAGAGGGGTACCACGGTGCACTGTGGCAATGTCCCCTGGGAAGCACACAGATAAATTGTCCACAGGCTTTAGATACAATGGAACTGTAGTGTTGTTGATGAACTACAGCCCAAATAGTTACTCTCAACTGTATTATATGGGCTGTCTAAACTGGGAACTGTCTACTGTCAAATAAGTGAACCCAGCTGGTTGGTGTGTGTGTGTAAGCGTTTGTTGGTCTGTGTCTGTGGGTGCATGTTTGTGTGAGTGTGTTGCAGTGTGTATACATGAATGTTTTAATTCTCCTCGCTTGGAGGTCTGGTCTGGCGGGAGTGAGTTGCACTGCTGACCTACTTACAGAAGTTTGGCACGTAACAACAACA
>OMLC01037216.1:0-10372 GCA_900302585.1 Regalecus glesne
ATGGAGCGCCTGTAGGGGACTCTATCATTTTACTGGGAGACTTCAATGCACATGTGGGTAATGATGGAGACACTTGGAGGGGTGTGATTGGGAAGAACGGCCTCCCTGATTTGAACCCAAGTGGTGCTTTATTGTTGGACTTTTGTGCTAGTCATGGATTGTCTATAACAAACACTATGTTTGAACATAAGGATGCTCATAAGTGTACATGGTACCAGAGCACCTTAGGGCACAAATCAATGACAGATTTTGTAATTGTATCATGTGATTTATCCAATCCGACTAGGGAATGAGTTCTTACTCCAAGTGAGGGAGTTCAAGTATCGCAGGGTCTTGTTCTCAAGTGAGGGGAGAATGGAGCATGAGTTGGACCGGAAAATTGGAGCTGCTTGAGCGGTATTGCGCTCCCTTTACCAAACCACCGTTACCAAGAGAGAGCTGAGCCAGAAGCCAAAGCTTTCGATCTACCGGTCAATGTTTGTGCCCACTCTCTCCTATGGCCATGAAAGCTGGGTCATGACTGAAAGAACAAGATCACGGATACAAGCAGCTGAGATGAGGTTTCTTAGGAGGGTGGCTGGTGTCTCCCTTAGAGATAGGGTGAGAAGCTCAGACATACGTGAGGGACTCGGAGTAGAGCCACTGGTCCTACAAATAGAAAGGAGCCAGTTGAGGAGGTTCGGGCATCTAGTAAGGATGCCACCTGATCGCCTTCCAAAGGAGGTTTTTCAGGCACGTCCAGCTGGGAGAAGGCCACGGGGTAGACCAAGGACCAGATGGAGGGATTATATCTCCACACTGGCCTGGGAACGCCTTGAGATCCCCCAATCAGAGCTAGTGGATGTTGCAAGGGAAAGGAAAGCTTGGAGGTCCCGGCTGAAATTTGCTACCTCCGCGACCCGACACCGGATAAGCGGTTGACGATGGATGGATGGATGGACAAAACAAATAAATGGGTAAAATGTATACACTGATATTTAAAAAAAATATTATTTCTCTCACTGTTAATATGAACCTACCATGAAAAGTATAGACCCTCAATTTCTTTGTAAGGGGGCAATTTCACAAAATCAGCATGGGATGAAATATTTCTTTTTCCCACTGTATTTGAACAATACACAATACACCCATAACTGCTGAAATCCTGGGACTGATCCCAGTGTGTTTCAACCCTTTTCGCCCAATGAACACTGGGATAGCTTCAGCATGACTCCGTGACCCAATTTCAGATAAGCAGTTGATGATTAATGGATGGATGGATGGATAGACATTTTGCAGCATAGCTTTTACAAAACAACAGTATATGGAAATGGCTTCTCAGAAAAAAAGATAAATATGTTTATTTATTGACTTGACATCTTGAGCCTATCACTTATACAAGTTGTTTTGTTTCCCTAAGAGATGTAATACATTGATTTAATATGAGGTTACCATTTTTATCAAACTATTAATGGAGTGAATTCCTTTGAAAGAATGTTCTTAATGGTTTAGTAGCTGATACCTTCAATTTACTTTTTGGATTTCACATTGTATTGTTATGTAAGTGAAGTTGTAGAAAAGGAATAGATTTGATCATGAATGAATAGAAAGAAATCCAAAGCCTCCACATGGCAATGAGAGTTAAACCCAGGCATACATTGATTGCTAGAGGTGTCCTGAACCAATGAACCTGGTTAAATATGCAGCTCAACATCAATGTTCTTAGAGCTTTTTTTGTCAGATCACTTCAAATTTTCAAGTTTAGAATTCAGTCAAATTTTTTTCACAGTTACACTATTTTACAATATGTTGAATACTAGCTTAACATATTATAATAATTTAACTCTGTTTCTCACTGGAACCAGATGAAAGTTAAAACAGAGTCTATCTACATAAATGTGAACTTGAGTTGGGCTGAACATATATATATTAGTCAGATATGCATTGAGCTTTGTATTGATTCAGTTTGCCTGTCTAGTATCATTAGGGCCTGTTTACATGTGTTAGTCTGTCTTGAGGATGTGTGTGAGTGTGTGTTTTGCTGGAGAGTGTTGTGTTTGTGTGTTTCAGCAATGGTACACAGCCACCATGAACCTACTGGGGACCTGGCTAACTGAACGTATGGATCAGCAGCTCCATGTCTACCAGCTTAAAATCCTCATCAGGATTGCAAAGGTGACAGGAAGACTTACACAAAAGCAAAAATACTCTCCTCCATTTGAATTTGTTGTTAAAGTCGAGTTTTTCTTGCACTTATAAAAGTATCCAATAGAATTTTCCTTGGAAACAACTCGTAGTTTTGCATTCAGGTTCTCACCAAAACACATTGTTCGTGTTTTCCAGGTTCAGAAAAGATGTTGGATTAATTTCCTCTTAAAACATTTATAGACTTTATCTTTTAAATTTTTTGAAAGCTGATTTGTTTACATCAGCATGCAATATTCTCTTTTTTTCTGGCAGATACAGTCCATTACATTATATAAGCCACACTGCTATTAAAGTAGTTTCTTTCTTTGTCTTTTTTTTTATGGTTAGGCCTGTATATATTTGCTTCTGTTGCAGCTGCATCACGTCCTTCGTTGTTTTTGATGTTTGTAGAGATGGTTCTTATATTACTCCCTGGTGCTAGTGACATGCATATGCACCCCCCTCGCTTTACACGTCGGAGAATAGTTAGTTATGAACATTACCCACTTTTCTTACTGTAATCTGCACTGGCACTACTGGTTAAAAACTCCATTGGATACCTTTGAGGTGACTTATATTGTTCCTGAACAATACATCAAAATATGTAATCTCAATTATCGGCTACATTTATCATTGTGATTTTAAAAAGTTTTGGCCACTTCTTAAATCAACATTTCATATGTTTTTTATGAAAAGTTTCTGCCAGCCGAAGGCTCCAGCTGTTTTCTATGTTGAAGTTTGATGGAACCTTGGGTTGTGTAGTTATCTGGCCGTGATATAAGATTCAAGATTTTCTTTTGTCCCTTTTGTTCCCACCCGAATTTCCTGAGTTACCTGTTGCTGGATTTTTCCGCTCTAGAGTATTGACAAGAAGGAGAAATCCATAGCATGTGTCTCCTCCATGTCATATGATGACTAGCCCTCGCTATTTTACACATCATGTTTTCGTGGGGAAAGGGCAGTCCTTGGCTATCGAAGGAGAATGAAGCGACTTTCTGTTCACATAACCACGAGTGCCTGGACGACCCAGCAAACCTAGAATCCTTTATCCAACCTAACCCTTATACCCATATGCCCATGTATAAGGGTTAGGTTAGGCAAGTATGCCCCACTAACTATGAACATCCAGCCATGGTTGGAAAAAGATTCAAGATTCAAGAAATCTACAGTCATTATGCAAACAACAATGAAATTGCAATTGTGTCAGCCTCAGACTGCATACAGTTAATGAAAAGAGAAGACGTAAGAAATACAAAATATTGCAACAGCAAATACGAAGTATAATCAATAATAATTACAAAATGCAATACAGTTAGCAATACAATACACCCGATAAAGTACAAAAACATCAGTAAAAATGTAGTGGCAAGTGAACTTATTTGTATATAGTGCTTTCTTGTCTCGTGGCCACCCAAAGCACTTTACAATGTACACCTAACATGTACTAAGCACGGGGGATTAAGGCCGTTTCTTGCCATCCCTCTGTAAAGGTGCGGTGGACAGACGGAGTGACTTAAAGTGATGTGAGTGACTACTGCAAATATTACACATAACCAATAGTGGCAGCACCTTGGTCTCATCAGATTGTGGAGATGTCTGAGTTCTTTGGCGCTGCAGCTTTTGGAAAGAAGCCGTTTTACAGGCTGTTCGTGTGTTTGCACAAACATCTGAACTGCCCTACCTGATGGGAGGAGCTGAAACAGATGTTGTCAGTAGTGGGTAATGTATTTTACGATGTTCTTGGCCCTCCTCACACAGCAAATGCCTCTAAGTAGTCCTAGTAATGACATCTTAATGCCATCAATGTCCTGTTCTATTTTCACAACATGGTGGTTTTTGTCAGCTGTAGTGGAGCTGCTCCACCAGGATGTCATGTAGTTTGTTAAGATACTCTCCAGGGTATATCTCTAAAAGTTCATAAGTAGATTTTAGGGGAGGTTGACTCCTCTTAGCCTCCCCGGGATATAAAAAGTGTTGTACTTTACCCACAACAGCTGATATGTTGTCAGCCCAGGAGAGGTCCTCTTTGATGGTGACTCCAAGGAACTTGAAGGTGGATTACTCCCTTCACACCTTCAGTTGATGATATGTGTGGTATTTTGTGAGAGTGAGTGAGTTCCTCAGTCCACGATAATCTCCTTGGTCTTTTTGGTGTTTAAGACCCAATTGTTGTTAGCACATCACATTCTCAGGTTCTGAACATCCTCCCTGTAAGCGGTTTTGTTGTTGTCTGACACGAGCTTGATGGCTGTTGTATTATTTGCAAACTTAATTATATGTTTGATTTATGGATGAGTTGGCAGTTATATGTGAACAGTGCATGAAGGAGAGGGCCAAGCACACAGCTCCGAGGGATGCTGGTGCTCAGGATGAAGGTGGGGGATGTGTACTTACTTGCCCAGCCTTGCAGTCTTGAGGTGGTTGGTGAGGATGTCCTGTAAGAATTGCATATGAAGGGAGTTAGCCCTAGTTTGTGGAGTTTGTCGACCAGATTGTTTAGTATGGTGGAGTTAAATACTCTAAAAAAAGCATCCTGATGTAGGCATTAGGTCTTTCCAGGTGAGAGATGGCTGTATTGAGAGCCAAACAGAGGTGTTCTCAGTCAATCTGTTGGCCCAGTGGATAAACTGGTGTTGTTCTAGGTTCAAATAGACACATAATAGTTTAAATAGTTGTCCCATCTATTTCAGCCAGATAATTATATGTCTTCTAGGGTTAAGATTATGGGTTTAGGAATCTTAACTCACTTCCATTAAACTGCAAAAAAAAATCTTAAAAGTTCCACTTTTAACACATATATTAATGTAATGCAAAACCCAATATATTGGATTTACTACCTGGGCTGCACAGAGCAACTACTGAAGATACTCATATTATGGCCACGTCACTATGCAACCCAAGGCTATACCAAACTTCAACATCACTTTTAAAGCCATTAGCTAAGAATCCTGGTGCCAAGGTATATCTTAAATGTAATTATATCTGATTTTCATGTTTACATGTTGTGAGAAGTGTGTTGATATAACTTTCTACCTGTAGAAAAAGTACCGGGACTTCCGCCTGCAGGGCGTGTTAGACTCCACCCTGAACAGTAAGATGTACGAAACGGTGCGAAACAGACTCACCTTGGAGGAGGCCACAGCCTCAGTGAGGGAGGGAGGCATGCAGGGCATCTCCATGAAGGACAGTGATGAAGAAGATGAAGAGGATGACTAGAGCGCCCGCAACTGACACTGCCCCTGACCCACACCCTTTGACCCATCCCTCATATCCCAAAACACTTAGCATATACCCCCAAGCCCCCACCCTTCCTCCACCTCACTTTTGACTTTAGCCTGGTAACCGATGCATGTACAAACTCTGTTACTCAGATAGCCACTCTAGGACCTCTTTGTCAGCTCGAAATGCCTATAAAAGAACTATTAACTATAAAAAATAGTACTTATACTGAGGAAAATCTGAAAAAATATTGAAGAAATAACCATGATTGACAGTTTAGCTGTGTCATGATAAAGTTAACACCAATCTTTAATTCATTTATTTTTAAATTCATTTCTGTGTTACTAAGCAATATGGAGTACCATTTGTTTGACAATGTTGAGTGAGATAAATAGGTGTGTCCCTGTCCAATGCAAACCTATATGGCGCTTCTTTCGTCGTATTCTACATTCATTAATGGTACATTGTCGTGATGATGACTGTATGGATCCTTTTATTTGTCTTGTCTGTTTTTAAGTGAATGCCAACTGCTTCAAACTGAAAATGAACCTCTGTATTTGAGTTTTATGGCTGTTACAGATTAACATTTTTTCTCATCTACACTGTTATTAACATCGACAGTAAGTTCTAGACCTGTGTTTTTATCATGTGTCAATACTATGTGATCCCATCTCTCAAAAATTAGACATGGTCTAACAGGTATCTTGAACTACAGTGAATGGGTATACTGGAGATGCAATATTCTCATAGCTCCATTTTGATAACTTGGGAGAATCTATTTTTATTTTGACATTAAAAAGGCCTTGAACAGGCTCTATTTTAATTGAGTTGCACTTTTACAAAGACAAGAGCTAAACTAATTTTCTGTTTTTATTTAAAAGAAAAAAGAAAACAAAGTTGGTCTGTCCTTGTTCCATAAATGTGTAGAATGAAATGTCTGGCATTTGTTTAGGTCTCACTGTTGTTTTGTATATATATATATGAAGCTGTACATTGCATTCTGAGCCATTGCTGCATGCGCACGGGTTCCCACCCTCTCCAAACCGCTCTTTGTTTTTGTGTGAATTAGCTGGTGGATTCATTCTTGCTTTTGCCTTATGAAAGCCAACAGTTGTAATATGCAAGAGCTGTGGCCTCTAAATAAAATTACTGTACATGTGTGTCTTATTTTGTCATATATTTCCGTACAATCATCTGCTGGGAGCCTCAACAAACCACATTGAACAAGACCACCAACAGGATTTGATTTTAACTAAAAGCAGTGATCGATACAAAATCAATCTGAAATGAAAACGTATGTCCACCAGTAGTTTAATAGAACACCAGAATGTAGTACATCAAAACTCATACTTTATTTCATGTATAGCAATACATTTTACGTATTAAATTACACTATTACACTATTTTAGTATATCACAGTATCATAGTGCTACAAAACCATGATACTATCATATAAACAGGAAATCACCTAAATGGATAAAACCATTTCATTATTCATTTTCAAGTTACAAAATAGACAAAGTGTGAACCTTGCTGTATGGGTAAAGGTAAACATAGCGGCTCACTAAATCTCTTCCATTGTGAAGATGTCAGGAAAGTCTGTGGTAGACCAGCATGAGCCCCCAGCAGACGGATATGCCACGCGTCCATCCGCGGATCGTCAAGAGTTGGGTCATAAATGTTCCACAAAAGCACAACCTGTTATAAGGGCCACTTTACAAACCATTTTTTTATGAAAATATAAAAAAATCTATGACCACAAAAAAAGAGTTGGAAAGTGAAGTGGTTTGCTTGTGAAGTTAGTGTGTACACAGCTTCACAAAAGAAAAGGGCTCTGCGTGTTATACAGTGGAAAGGAGGAATATTGAACAGAAGGTAAAAGTTCACCAAAAAGTAACACAAAAACTGTCGCGGCAAAGAAATGTCGGTACTTGAGCTAACTAAAAATGGTCAGAAATCTGGACTGACCTCCAAATGTTGGAGAGTTTTAACTTAATTTAGCAACCTCCTCTTTGGTAGAGAAGCGGCTTAAATGGAAGAGACACAGGAGTCATGTCTGTCATTAGTAGGATCTTCATGGGGGGAAAGGGGCTTATATTCATGGAGGTAAACAGGGTACAAACACAAAGACAGCAAATATTCCCAGTTAAAATAAATGTTAAATACATATCATATTTGACCAATATGAGGAAAGCATGTTATAGTCAGATTATTGATGGTTAGCGCCTGAGGCAGAAACCTCCTTAGTTCAATGTAATTAAATCCACGAGCGATGATAAAACTGGTAGAAAAAGCAATTCTGTAGTTTTTAGGACAGACTATTTGTGTTGCAATTTGGAACCACATCTTTGGTTAAGAAACTATGTTTTGTGTGAGCGAGGACAACGTGAGGTAAAATGTAAAGGCTGCATTTGACAAAGCAGTAAAAAAAAAAGAAAAAAATCTCCCGGGGCTCTTCATCAGGGGCTTCAGTCTCTCCAAAACTATCAATACAAGGCCAGTGGGACAAACAGGGTTAATTGTTCAAAAAACATTGGTTGACTATTAAGGATATAATATATATTACAAAACGTTATAAATCCTTGTACAAAGCAATAAATGATTCAAATTACACTGTAGATTGTAACACCCCCTCAACATACGTCTATGAGTAAATTTTGTAAAATGTCAGTGAGACAATTGAACATGATATGAATTAGGTAAATGACAATATCTCTTGACAGATAAAAGCTTCACCGATATGGTGGGTGGTCTGAAATAAGTTAGTCTGAGAAGACAACAGTGTGGTGTAATATGCATGCTGGACTAGGCTATTATGTGCTGCCATGATGTGTTTTTAAGACATTTATAGTGGAGTTCACCATCAGCCAATAGGACGTTCACATGTCAAGGTTTATCTTAACAATGTCCAAGATACAAAATATGTATTTTTGTGGGGGGGGGGGTTGCCCAGCCAGGCCTCAGTTGTGTAGATTATAACTTACTGGGTTTAGGCAGTAACACTGATACTATAGTGCAAACAGGACAGTGCTGCTTCTTTCTCATGTCAACTTAAAATACAGGTGCAAACGCTCAGCAGGATAACATTTAAAACAAAAAAGACAAAAAATAAATATCAAAAAACCTTTATCAATGTAAAAAAGTAATAAGGTTATTCATTCAATCCAGAGTCTGGCAAAAAGGCCTCACGTAAATTTTCCAAAGTTTCTCAGGTTTCTATAAATTAAGTGCCAGGTTGAGGAAAGAGCTGCCTCAGACAAGTGACTCCATGCTCTCTGCTGGGTCTGAATCATCCACTACTACCACCATGCCATTGGTGTCCATGTGCACCGGGCTCAGCCCACACTCTCTGGAGCTGACGAGGCTCAGCATGGCCTTGTAAAGGTACTGGTACTGTTCCTGTAAAAATACACAGAAAAACAAACAAACATGGGAGGCACATCAACCTTTCCAAATGCTACTTTTTGGAATGATGAGATCTTCACTATCCACACAAAGTACTGACAGACGATTTGACAACTGCCAGTGGAAAGAGGAACGTGAACTCACTATATCGGTAAAGACACCCGGTCTCATGAGATTGATCATTTTTGCCACTTGATAAATGTCCACTGCTCCCTCATTCTCCACCTGCTGGGACAGAGTAGTGAGGGCACACAGCATTCCTGCTGACACTGCTCCATACCTGTGAGAAAATAGGCCATATTACTCCCTCAAACCAAATCTCTCAATCACTTCCCACTTACTTGTAGTAAATCAATCAACTCAAATTAGCTTTATTTATACAGCCTATTATCTCAAATTTAAAATTGGCCTTAGTGGGCTTTACACTAACACAACATCCTTCTTTAGACCCTCACATCAGCTTAGTGAGTAACTCCCTTAAAATGGATGCTAAAAAAGATAAGTTTTGATTTGACAAAATTCAACACGCATCCCAATTCTTTGATTTGAACAGACTGGACATGATAGTATATAAGATTGACTTAAGCTAATTCACATTTAAAGTGTAGTTGAGTAGAGAAATTAAATCAACCCTCATATATTCTATTTTCTTGCGATTTTGTATTAGTTGTTTTAAATCAATGAAATTAAGGTTTGAGTAGTCAGTTTGATGGAGAGCGTGAAGCTGAAATGCTGACAGGATGAAGCCATGGTTGAGTTGCAGTGTATAAACATTCATAAAATCTAAAATGCACCTTAGCAGATAGAAGGTTCAACAGTCACAGGCATTGGCATTTCGAGCAGAGGAAATAAGTGCTACGATCCAACGGGTTACCCTTTATTCTGTTTCGGCCCGAAAGCTTGTTTCCTAGATCCAGGATGAATCTAATAATGTAGGGTACCTTTTACTGGCATGCTTAAGCCCAATTAATTCCTTAAAAAACATAAAAAGTGTCAGCAAAGCCATTTTGAGTGAAACCATTCATCAAATATGGGAGCACTTCTAATCTGAAGCAACAAGGGATCTCAGAAGATAACAATGCCCCAACCTACAGTGCAAAAATGTTGACCATGTCAACATTTGTGCACTTGATTAGCACGAGGGTGAGAACTCCATGATCACTTTGGGAAAATTATGGAGTGAAATCTAAGACAGTGTATTTCTACTAAAAATCAAGAAAATGACAACAAAGAGATTTTCAAATGAAAGAACCGCCATTCACTTCTTCAAAGTCCAGACGTGTAGGAGCTGTCAAGGCACACTCAGAATTTTTTGGATGTGATCCTATTAGAACTTAGACTAAGTTTGTATTTTTATATTGGTAGCTACCTCACACACACACAAACGGGATTTGTATTCCGGCCGTTTTTTCCCCGCTAGCGGGGGTTGACCGGTCCATGGATTCGTCTCCTCCAAGTCATTGACTCTCCATGAATTTTGTTGTGGAGCAAAGTTTTTTATGACCGGATGCCCTTCCAGACGCCAACCCTTTTAGTCGCCTCTTACGACACGCAGGGATACGGTGGATGAATTCTGACCCCT
>OMLC01037217.1:0-11104 GCA_900302585.1 Regalecus glesne
CAGAGCATCAGGACGGGGATCTGACTTTAATACCACAAACTCCATCTGAGTCTATGACCACCCCGACAATGTGGGGACGAATCATAGCATATAATATTATCATTATATAAAACGCTATTTAAATGTAATCCATGATAATTAATATGAAGGCCAAACAAAGTAAGGTTTAGACCACAAAGAACAGATTCACTAACCGATTTATGTCAGTAGAATGAGTGAGCTCAAACTGAAAAAGACATGCAAGCCATCACCAAAGATGAACATAAATGTAAACTGACATGAACACGCAGATATGGAAGAAGATGTACTGATATGGAAGTGTCTCCCCCTGTAGGCTGAGGAGCGCCATGGCAACATAGAAGAGCGGCTCAGACAATTGGAGTCGCAACTGGAGGAGAAGAACCAAGAACTGGGAAGGGTGTGTATGTGTGTGTACCAGTCCTGCAGGGTCTTTCTGTTCTCTCATACACCGTGCAGGCTGATGTTCCACAGTAGTTAGACACCTTGCCTGCTTGCTCTGTGCTCACCCATGCATACACACACTCACAGCCACTCATCCACATCATAGGGTTGTAGGTGCATTGTGGCATGAATATGCACTAACTTCACATATCCAGCTGCAGCCTGGTTTTCCCTCCCCCCTACAGGCCTGATTGGCTGCTATCTTTAGACTGAATAATTTACACATGGCTAATTTCTCCCTCTGTGTGTGATCTCATGACTATATTTAGTTGGAGGAGCCATCCAAGGGTGCAGATGGACCTTTTAAACCCTGCTTTTTCGGTGTGTTACCTTTAAAAGGGCAGCACGGCAGTGCAGTGGTTAGCACTGTTGTCTCACAGCAAGAAGGTCCTGGGTTTGAATCCTGTCCCAGGACCTTTCTAAGTGGAGTTTGGATGTTCTCCCCATTTCTGCTTGGGTTTCCTCCAGGTGCTGCGGTTTCCTCCCACCATCAAAAACCACATGCATATTAGGGTTAATACGCATGCCTGTCCCCCTGCATAAGGCAATAGGAAAAACAACTGGAGTTGCTCCCCAGGCACTGCAGCTGCTCACTGTTCCTATATGGTAGGATGGGTTAAATGCCAAGAACCCATTTCGTTGTATGAATGTACAATGACACATAAATTAAGCTTCTTCTAAAAAGGGCAGCATAACTCAGGAGGTAAGGTGGTCATCTAGTAATCAGAAGACTGGCGGGTTGTTCTCTGGCCCCTGCAAATAAATGAAATGATCCCTTATCATTCCCACAAGGGGAAATTTGGATTTCTCTGCATTTTTGACCCAACCTATTATATAGGAGCAGTGAGCTGCCAACATATAGCGCTCGGGAAGTAGTTAGGGGTTCACTGTCTTACTCAAGGACACCTCAACATTCTATAGGCAGTTCCGGGGATCGATCCTGCGACCTTCCAATTGCCAGACAACCGCTCTACCCACTGAGCTATGCCGCCCCTATAAATAGTGTGTCAAGGTGTCCTTGAGCAAAACACCTAACCCCCCCAAATGCTATGTGAGCACCATGCAGCAGCCGTGTTCAGGGAGTTATTTCTTATCCGATGTGAGGGTGTAAGGACAGGATATTGTGTTAATGTAAAGTCCATTGAGGCAAATTGTTAATTTGTGATAAGGGACTATACAAATAAAATTGATTTGACTAATCCTATGCAACAGGATGGGTTAAATGCAGAGAACAACTTCCGCCAGCCTTGATCATGTGGAAAATAAAACAATTAAATCCCAGTCTAGTCTATTCTATAGGAGCTGTCACAGACAGGGGTGTTGTAGGCACAGGTCTTTCAGGGTTTTTTTAGAACAGGCATGTAATCCCTTTTAATCATCACTCTAATCACTGTAATTAAATCAACCTAGCGGTAAAATCCATTCTTGGCCAAGAAGATCCAAGTCAAGCAGTTGGTGATCTTGTTCTAAATGCTTGTTTCTCATCCCCTTAATCCATCTTGGCTGGCTACATAAACGCACTGAAACAAAGACGGTTTCAAAAAGCAAAAATAATACTATCATCCACATCTCTTCCTCCCTCTGGCAGGCCCGTCAGAGGGAGAAGATGAACGAGGAGCACAACAAGCGCTTGTCGGACACCGTGGATCGTCTGCTGACCGAGTCCAACGAGAGACTGCAGCTTCACCTGAAGGAGCGGATGGCTGCACTGGAGGACAAGGCAAGACCTGTGCAACCTGACGCATGCATAGTTCACCAGTTTCCTATCAGCCTGCACAAAAATCAAACCCCTAATATCACTGTTCTTTATCGCTTTGCCTCACAGATGAGAGATTAACCTGGATCACTCTTTTGCTCTGAGATTAGGAGCTTTAATTTGACTCACTTTTTGTCTTTACTGTCCAGAACTCTCTGATTCAGGACCTAGAAAACTCCCAGAAACAGCTTGAGGAATTCCACCATACCCGGGTCAGTAAGCCTGAGCAACTGACTAGTAAGCCATTCAAAACAACCGACTGGAGTCTCTTCATCCCAGACTCACACTCTCATAATGCTCCTCTCTCCCACAGGAACGACTGATCGGAGAGATTGAGAAGCTGAGGAATGAGATTGATCATTTAAAACGTCGCAGCGGGGTATTTGGAGATGGAACACACCCACGGTATACATACACAAACAGTGTGAATACATATTCACACTTTACACATCCATATATTTCCAAATGTGAGGGACTCACATAGTAAAGCTGCTCCTCCTTAGTAATCGAATGAAAGGTCGTTCGATTTCACATGTTTGAATAAACCACTTCTATGATATTAGGTCTCATCTGGGAAGTGCCAGTGACCTGCGCTACTCTGTAGTGGAGGGCCAAGATGGTCACTACAGCACAACTGTCATCAGAAGGGCACAGAAAGGCAGACTCGCTGCTCTACGAGACGAACCAAACAAGGTGCCACCGTCTCTTACAACCCTGTACACAACACACATGGCCACACAGCCACCTGAATTCCCCAAGATTACATCAAACACACATACTACAAATATTCAAGGTGTATTCAGATTGTACACAACCCCAGCAACTCACTGAGTTTGACAATGAAAGCAAACGACATGGGAGATGAAGGGGCAATGTGGCATTACAGTTAGGGCAGTGACCTGTGAAATGCTGAGAGAATGTTGAAATTTGAGGTGACAGCATATTTTTCAGCAATACCAGATCAGATACAAGCATTTCACTTCCCACTACCCATGCTATAATAGAAACCAAATTGTGATTCCCAAATTCCATATCACATATCACCTGATGTCTTAACAGTCTTGGGCAAACATGCTAATATTTCAACCAACTTCATACAGCTATCTGAACATCCAAGGTAACCATTTTTGCCACCTTCCATGCCCAGCTCTTTACATTCACTATGGGTTTGCTAATAACTATTAGCACTTCACCGAAGCTCTAATGTGTCCTTTTTTCAGTGGTTTGAAATCATGCCTAACGTGCCATTCTCTACTAACCTCTATGTCCCTCTGCTTCTGTCCTTCTCTCACACCTGATACTATGGACATGCTGTCTAATGTAAGTCTTCTGCTCATTCATTCTTCCATGTTAGTTTATCCATGCATACCATGCCACCCACATATAAATGTGAATGTGTGATATAGTATTTTTATCCTATCAGTTTTCACTCATACATTTAGATAGAAATGTCAGTTTCCAGTGGCCACAATATGGATGCCAGATGTGTGTTACAGTATATAACTAGAATCTGCACACAGGATAAAAGTTATCATGTGTGTGTGTGTGTGTATGTGTGTGTGTGTGCGCCCAGGTGTGTGCAATGTTTGAACAGGACTACCCATCACTACGTGGAAGTGTTGGTCACCTGATTGGCAGTGACATTGAGGCGGAGTCAGACCTGGATGATGATGTTAGCTCCACGCTCCTGTCTCCCAGTGGCCAATCAGATGCTCAGACACTGGCTCTGATGCTGCAGGAGCAGCTTGATGCCATCAATGAGGAGATCAGGTGACAAAGCAGTAGTAGCATCCCCACAAGCTTGTGCACACCTAAAACACATGCACTGTTACCGATACTGGTATTAGGACATGAGCCCAGTACAAGAACTTTGTCAAATGGTTAAATAATTAACTCAAGAGCAATGCATTTTATATAATTAATCAAAGCAACGCGACTAGGTGATTGAGCACTTGTAAAGTAACAAATGATTAAAAAATAGAATAAACTGAATGATCTTAAACATATATCAAGATAAGATAAGGTCAACTTTATTTGTCCTGGGAGGGGTATTTGTCCAGGGAAAATCAATGCTCGTAAGTAAAAGTAGTGTCAAGACAATCTTATATGTATAACCCATATCACACATTTAAAAATTGCCTATGTGGGCTTTACGCTAACACAACATCCTGTCCTTAGACCCTCACATTGGAGAAGAAATAATTCCCTTTTTTTTATTACGGAGAAAAAAACAGAACGAAACCTCAGCTAGAGCAAAAGAGGAAGGATCTCTTGTAAATCACATGTCATCTCCTCCCATGTATCCGGGACACCTATATATTTGTAACAGGTTTGATTTACTTATCTGTTGAGGATGAGTTGGTGTTGGCAACACTACCGGACATAGAAAGTCCTAGATCTCAGGTACGATGTATATGATATTTTAGGTTTCCCTCTTGGAATTGGTTCTCACAGGGCTAAAGGAAAGTGGCTTTTCCCAAGCACTTAAGTCAACCTTGTCTACCAACTATGCAAACATTGTTTTTATGCACATATATTCATGTTTATGTGTATTTGTGCACGGATGCCTGTGCATATGTGTGCATGTGGTTTTGTGCCTTTGTGCAGGATGATCCAGGTGGAGCGCGAGTCGGCGGACCTGCGTTCTGATGAGATTGAGTCCCGTGTGAACAGCGGCAGCATGGATGGACTCAACGTGACACTCCGTCCACGGGCCCTGCCGACCTCCGCAACAGCTCAGTCCCTGGCCTCGTCCTCCTCCCCGCCCACCAGTGGTTGCTCTACACCTAAACACCACACACGCAGCACCAGCCATCAGCTGGGCATCATGACTCTGGTCAGAGGACATACACAAACACATACACACACACCCTCTCCATCAACATACACAAAAATTGAACATGTCAAAGGATGAAATTGTACAGATAAATCACTGGTCACATCAGTATTCACAAGCTGTTGAGCTTCTTATCCTCTGATATGAAAATAGGAAGATAATTATAAGATGTCTTCATTATTTGTCATTTATCTGTTCGCTCTAACTTTGTGTGTTTTTCTGTCCTAAACAGCCAAGCGACTTAAGGAAACACCGCAGGAAAGTAGCGGTAGGATTGTCATTTTCTATCCACATTGAACCCAACAAAAGACACAACTGCATATAGCCAATGATTCTGCAAAGTGATGCGCTCCTTTGCCCTTTTCCTCTAGTCTCCAGTGGAGGTGCGTGAGGACAAGGCCACCATCAAATGTGAGACGTCTCCCCCATCCTCCCCCCGCAGTTTGCGACTCGAGACCAACTTCGCCCAGTTCACTAGCAGTCTGGAGGATGGCCGGGGGTATGAATGAGCAATCACTCATGTACACATACACCTCCAACCTATACTTCAATAGATCTTAATTTGATTTATTGAAATAGACATTTTATTGTCAATGTAGGTTCAATGAAATTATGTTTGGTAACTCAGAAAAGGCAGAGCCCATGTTGGGGTGTCCTTGAGCAAAACACTGAACCTCTAACTGCTCGAGCCCTGAGACGGAATGGCAACTTGTCCGAGATGTTTATCCACCTTTCCTCCAATGAGTGCTAGGAGGGGTTCCAGCATGACCCCACAACCCAACTTCAGATAAGCAGCTGACAATGGATGGATGGAACTCAGAAACTAGTAGCAATAGAGAAATGAGATTTTTAAAAAACAAGATCAATTTAATATAGACTAGAAAAATACGGTAAATAAACGGGATAAATCTAATGAGCTTAGTGTCCTCTATCTACATCAAATAAGGCACTGGATGAGGCACTTGTGAAATACAAGAATATAAAATGCTGTGTTGCATGGCAAAGAACTCAGTTCCCAACAGCTACTGGAGGTTGTGGGGTGATGGATGCTATAGCTCTGGACGAGGGCTGTTCTTCAGTCTGTTAGTTCAGACTTCAATGGCCCTATATCTCATCCCTGATGGCAAGGGGAAAACAGATTGTGACTTGGGTGGTCCCGTGACCTGACTTCAGATGAGCAGTTGACAATGGATGGATGGAGGCTGTGTGGTCTTCCTGGATTTCCTGAAGTCGACAATGATCCCATTGTTTGTTTGTGGTGACCAGGACGAGGGTTGCCATACATTTCAGTTATTTTAAATTTCAGATGTTTTAAAAAAAAAAATACTTGTTCCCACTTCCTCTTTTGTTTGAAACAGCAAACAGAAGAGAGGCATCAAGTCATCGATCGGCCGTCTGTTTGGGAAGAAGGAGAAGGGTCGTATGGATCAGACAATAGGCAGGGAGGGGCAGCCTACACCTGTCCTTCCAGGTACTGATGTACACCTTAAGATTATCATGTGTGTGGTAAGAAAATAATTGGGACAGGATATATGCATTTATTCTGAATTGTATCTTTCAGATTTTGAAATGGGAATCGGTGACACCATGACCCTGGGAAAACTGGGTACACAGGCGGAGAGGGACCGCAGGATGAAGAAAAAGTAAAAATTTCTGTCTTCCTCACTTTTAATAAACAGTGACCATGCCAGCTAGAGGACCCCTTCAGCTTCCAGAAACCCAATCTTGTCTTTCCATCCCCCATGCTTTTTCTCCTCCTCAGACATGAGCTACTGGAGGAGGCCAGGAGGAGAGGTCTGCCTTTTGCTCAATGGGATGGTCCAACTGTTGTGTCCTGGCTAGAGGTACACTACCAACCATCCATTCTGTCTGCTTAACCCAGTCGTCCTCAGAATATGCCTGCTATTTACAAATTCTCCATCTAATCATCTTTAATTCAAACATTTTAAAGGGACATGGTGACATGTTGGTTCAGCGGACACGCTTCATATTCTTTTCCACTGATACGATGACCCAGTATCAGGGTGATGATGAGGGTTATCATAAAACTGGTTATGATGAAGATATCCATATTGATGATGTTGATCAAAAATGTTCGACACTTTTCATGTTAACAGTGTCATCAGGTCTTTGGGGATTATGGTGTGAATGACGGTGACAATGATCAGGGTAGTTACTGTATTCACCATGAAGCTGCAATTCCTAAGAACACCACTTTTGTTAACTTGCTGACTGATATAGTGATACTGGTAACTGCATTGAGGCTTTACCAGTTCAATGCTATGAGACCTAGCATAGCAGGGCCTACATAGCTCCTGAGGTAGGACAGTTGCCCTACTCAGAAGATTGGTGGTTCAATCCCCAGCCCCTGCAAAAAGTGTGTCAAAGTGTCTTTGACCAAGACACCAAACCCCTAACTGCTCCCCGGGGGCTGCAGCTGCTTACTGGACCTGTACAATAGGATTTGTTAAATGCAGAGAACAAATTTCATATGAATGTGCAATGAAAAATAAAAACAAAGCTTCTTCTCCTAAAGATCTCTTCAAATGAAACTGTTACCTGTATTCTGCTTCTCTACAATAGGATGGGTTAAATGCAGAGGACAAATTTCATTGTAAGGCTACAATGACCAAATAAAGCAACTTTTCTATCTAGCATCAGCCTGTTTGGTGCCACTACACCGATCATACATAGACAACTTGGGTAGATCCAAGTGGTCAAATGTCACCTCGTCTGTTTCACTGAGACTTGGAGAGAAACCAATCATTGAAAAAGTCCCTCTTTGCAGCTTTGAAAATGATGAAGATGAAACTGACAATGAATTTGAACCTCCTTCCTCTTAGCTCTGGGTAGGTATGCCAGCGTGGTACGTGGCGGCCTGTCGGGCCAACGTGAAGAGCGGTGCGATCATGTCGGCTCTGTCAGACACAGAGATCCAGAGGGAGATTGGCATCAGCAACCCACTCCATCGACTCAAACTCCGGCTAGCCATCCAGGAGATGGTCTCCCTTACCAGCCCTTCTGCACCACTGACCTCCAGAACGGTACACCCACACCCACACACACACACTTTCTGACAGTTACACACACACAAACACACACACACTCACTTATACACCTATGCCCCCACATGCCTGTGACACTGCCTCATATATATTCTTATGTATATGATGTACACAAAAAAAAGAAATGCACACAAATCCACTCTATGGCCTACACCTCCACCAAACTTCCTTGACTATGGGTGATGACCACCACAATAACCACCACCACTGCTGCCACCACCATCTATTACAGATGGTGCTTCAGAGGAAAGCTGGTTCATCCATTTTCCTGTGCTAGTATCCAGAACTATGTTAGGGGGTGGGAAACCTACTCTTTACTAGTGCCATCTGACCTGCCTGAAACACACTCCCTCCCTGAGTGTCGCTCACCACACGCTCTCTGTGTGTCTGTGTGTGCTTGTGTATGCACATGAGTGTTTTCTTGGATGGGTGTGGTCATGTGTGTGTGGCGTGTGCTCTCGTTCACCGAGCAGTCCTCCGGAAATGTGTGGGTGACTCATGAAGAGATGGAGAACCTGGCCTCCTCCACCAAAGCGGTCAGTGCCATCTGGGTACCCCCCCCAACACCTACCCACCACCACTCTAGTCCAGCCATCCCTCCCTGTCATACTCAGTCCCGCTCACACACTGGCACTTTCCCCACTGTGCTACGCATATGCCCACTTCTGCAGTTTGCCTTTAACTAACCATGACACCACACAAATACACACTGCTGACTGGCACCGCATGCCGCCTGACACCTCAAACCTCCTTCACTGCTTGTGCTTGTTTATGTATGGTCACATTATTTGTTATGTGTGTGGGTGTATATGTGTGGGACCATCACAGAGGGGGGTGTGAGGCCCTGTACAAACTCAAGGTGCGAGGCCCTGCTCATATACATGCATGTACACGAATCACGGTCACACGCACAAAACTATTCTACTTCTATATGTTACACAGATATTTCAGTTCCACTGCGTGTCACCCCGGTGCCATCGATGGTGTACCGCTTATCCAAAATCAGGTCACACAGCCATCCTGGACCCTATCCAATTGCTCATTGGCCGAAAGGCTGCAGAATACCCTGGATAGGTCGTCACTCTATCTCAGGGCAGGTGTGGGGGATTAAGGTCACAGGGAATCTTCCATCTCCTTCTCTTCCTGTCGTCTGCATCTTCCTGTCACACCAGCCACCTGCATATTCTCCCTCACCACATCATTAACCTCCTCTTTGGTCTTCCTCCTGTTGCCTGCCAGCTCCATATTCAGCATCCTTCTCCCAGTATAGAATCTCTCCTCCACACATGTCCAAACCATCTTAGTCTGGCCTCTCTTGCTTTGTCTCCAAACCCTCCAGTCTTAGCTTTCCCCCTAATATACTCACTCCTAATCTTGTCCTTTTTCATCACTACCAACGCAAATCTCGGCATCTACCCCCCCTACCACTTCGAACTTGATCTCGTCTTTTTGTCAGAGCTACTCTCAAAATCATACAACATTGGTGGACTCATTACCCTCTTGTAAACCTTGCCTTTCACTCTTGCTGGAACCCTAATGGCCCAAATCACCCCCGACACTCTTCTCCACTCATTCCACCCTGCCTGCCCTCTCTTCTCCACCTCTCTTCCATACTTCATTACTTTGGACAGAGAGTTGACCCCAAGTATTTAAACTCATCCACCTTCCTCACCTCTACTCCTTGCAGACTCACTATTGCTATCTCCCCTCTTGTGCACACACATATGTATTCTGTCTTGCTCCTACTGACTTTCATTCCTCTTCTCTCCAATGCATATCTCCCTCTTCTGACTCAACTCAACCTGCACCCCCCCCACACACACACACACTTGCATATATGAAAAAAGCCCTGCAGGATTGGAGGCCAGGTGTGAGGCCCCAGAGGTGCAATGTCCTGTGCAGTCACACGCGTTGTGCAGCCCATGCAATGGTTCTGTGCGTGTGAACATGCATGTCAGTGTTTATATTAAACTCACCCATCCATGACATTACTGTCAACGTTTTCTATTCAGGAGTTCTGACGTTGTGATTTTGATCAAAGTGAAGTAGTCACTGAGAGGAGAATGCAACTCGTAGGTCTAACTCTGTATTGTCTGTGCCATGCTGGCGGGCTCTCAGGAGAGTGAGGAGGGCAGCTGGGCGCAGGTGAGATCACTGCTGTACTGTCATCTGCCTGGCTCTGATTAACAAACACTTCCCACACACCCTCACTGCCACTCTGCCTTTCACTTTACCTAGCGCACGTACACATACACGGATATGTGTATATGTACACACATGGACACACAGATACATGCAAACAGACACGCACACATTAACTGCAATTTTCATTCTCAAACACATTCAGAACATCCATATTTAAATCAAAATAATGTGCAATTGTAATTATGAAACACACAGTGCATCTGCTCTGGTTGTCTCTCTAAGAGCGTGGATGCAGGTGCACATGCGCCCCATCACAGCGTGACGCTGACTACTCTTCCCTCTCCAGACTCTCGCTTATGGAGACATGAACCACGAATGGATTGGGAATGAGTGGCTGCCCAGCCTTGGCCTGCCTCAGTACCGCTCCTACTTCATGGAATGTCTGGTGGATGCCCGCATGTTGGACCACCTCACCAAGAAGGACCTGAGGAGCCACCTTAAGATGGTGGACAGTTTCCACAGGTCAGTGCCATCATCCTGGCTTACATCAGCTCACTCCTTTCATCTCCAAACTGGATATATTAGCATTGGAGATGAGGGGCCTAATGATGTGCACTCGCTCCTGTTCAGGGGTGTCTCAACTGGGTTTTTCTGAGGCTGCCTTGGTCATATGCGTGTTCACCCTTGTCTGTGCCTTTGCATATATGCCTGTGAGTTTGTCTATGTGTATATGTTTTTTTTTGTGTCTGTGTGGGTATATTCATGTGTACATCTGTTCCCATGTGTGTGTGCATACACTAGGGCCAGTTTGCAGTATGGGATAATGTGCTTGAAGAGACT
>OMLC01037218.1:0-10701 GCA_900302585.1 Regalecus glesne
AACACACACACACACACACACACACACACACACACACACACACACACACACACACACACACACACACACACACACACACACACACACACACACACACACACACACACACACACACCTTGAGTAGAAACTGTGGGTCACAAGTTGATATGTCTTTGGCCAGGTTTATGATCATGGTCCACACACTGTCTTCTGAATCCCACTCCTTCTGGCCTGGAGCAGTCGTCTTATTGACCAACGAACCGCACACAACATTCAACAGCATATACTAAGGGAGATGGAAAGATGGCATGGAGAAGGCACAGGAATGATTAATACAGAAGTAAGAGAGATTAGCATGTGAACAATTGGCTCTTTCAAATGATACTCCTTAAAGGAGAAATTAACAGATTATCACCCTTATATTTGTCTATCCACAACAGGGATAGCACAATTTTAATGGTAGAGTGTTTTTTTCTGATCACCATATGACATGCTGTGTGCAAAACTATCTAATACTCCAATCTAGTCTCAGCTCACTGTTCAAAATAACCCATCCCTTTTCTCTTAATTAAACTAGGTTTCTGATGGTAGGAATGCCTTCCCACAACACGGGGACAGAGGATTTTATATATGATGATACTGAAGCTTGCGTGCAACACATGTAAGTGCTATGGGGAAAAAGTGGGAGAATACGAATTTTATCAGTCATATATAGTACACCGTGAGGATTCTATTGCATCCACACACACAACATTACTTATCAGTACTGATTGCAAACATAAAAACATGGGTGAAATTCCCCTTTAAAACTCATTTCTTTTCTCGCTGTTCACGTGATTTTTTTCGAAAGGGCAAATGTTTGATATTAGTGCAAATGGACCTCCATCCTGAAATGACATGAATGGACAAGCAAACAACAATAATTGGCATCTTGTGACTGTATCAAGTCATTTCATCTGTAATTTTTTCAGTGATTGACTTTGATAGATGGTCTTCAGTTAAGCATGAATAAAGGGAATTCCCAAAACATTTAATTTGTTGAATTCGCTGTATTTCTACTGACTTCCATCATTACAGACAATAATTTTCCAGACAAGTCATGCCACTGGGCTGTAGTCAGTTGTACTGTGGATACTGACATAAAATACACACAAATTATGATATTTACCATTCAGACTTGGGTCACATGACCATACATCAGATAAAAGGTCCGATTATATGTGTCATGATTAGTCCCCAAGTTGTGTGTGGGGGAGGCATGGACCTGAAGGAAGCATGGGGGATTAAGGCAGGAAACTCTGCAGTGGGATGAAACCCACAATGTCTGGCTCATCATTTCCCAATGTACATGCTGTACTACTGAGCTACTACAGCCCCTATGGCCATATATCAGATATGTATCTGATTTAAGGACTACACATGAGTGTCCTAAATTGGACTCAGAGGATTTTTTTGTTTTGTATATTTACACAAAAACAAAAGCAATGCATTGGTCATATTTGGACCAAAACCATCAAAATTAAGTCAGTGCAATCTAAAGTTGGCCTTTTTTATAACAAAAATGTGCAAAAATATACAGGAAGATCTCATAGCCTCACTGGCACTGAGACATATAAACATATTATATCACAATGTAACATACTCACATAGAACAAGGAAAAACAACACCTCACATCTAATACAAAATTTGAAGCTGTTTCTCTGACATGTAGTATCTACCATGGAATATTCTCCCTTACCTTTTTGTCCTTCAGCATCTCTTCAATGTCAGCCTTTCCTCTCTCTATTTCAGGAAATTCTTCCGGCCTAACTGACACAGTTTGATTGTGCTTTTCATCGCCAAGCTCTACCTCCAAGACAGGAACCTCATTGGTCAGGTTGGCTTCCTCTTCAGTAAATGTTCCATCTTCTCCAGAATGCTGTTTATTTGGAAGACTGATTAAATTCCTCCACTAACACAATGCCATATATCAAACTTGCCATACATCAGATATCAAAATAAACCAAATTTTCCATTGAACCTACTTTCACATACTGTTTATAATTTAAAAATATATTGGGGAATATGAAATTAAGCAGAAAAATAAGTTTTGGGAGATTTTTTTAAGTACCAAACTAATTTCTTCATGACAAAACTGCATGTCTTCAGAGGTCTCCTCTCCTTCTCCATTGTCATCATTTTCCTTCTGCACTTCAGCCAGGCCAGGACAGAGGAATGAAGTATGAAGATGAGAGAAGCGCTGCAGCAGAGCACTACTGCCTGTGTCCATGGATGTGGAGGGCAGAGAGCCATGGGGTACAGATGCACGGATAACAGAGGAGGGGGAGGATGAGAAGAGTAGGTCTGCATTTAGGAGGTTGTTCTGGGTGCTAAGGATAGGCGCAGCAAAAGAAGGAGATCCCAAAGAGGAGGATGTAGAGAGAAGGGTGGAGGTGGTGGAAGACAGACTGGAGGGTTGGAGCGAGGGGCAGGAGGAGGGATGCACTGCCAGGAATGAGAGATTGGAGATGGGCTGAGAAATCAGTGAAGATGAGGCCTGGGCTAGGATCGTATTCTCCAAGTTTGGAGGGACATAGTTGGATATGAGGCTTCGCCCTGAGGTGGCTGGCTGCTCTCCAAACGCCTTATCAGCCTGTAGCAAAGTCAGCGCCCTCATCTCTATTGAGAAAGACATCAATAGAAACACAAAGACCATCACAAAGGTGAACTTCTTAACAAAAAGGTTAGTAAGCAGAAAGCACAACACCTACCTCCACCCTCCCAGTGTGTACTTATTGATAACATATAAGCATTGTTACCGCATTCCTGACTCTATCCAACAAACCCTGAGGTATCTTGAAGCCCTAAAATAGGTTACTCACAGAGACTACAGTAAAGAGGGCAAAGTTTGACGAGTTGGCCTAACGCTCAAAGGAGTTGACAGAAAGTATCTCAATGCAACGACAATAGAGGTGTATAAGAAATGGCGTTCTTGGAAACAAGTGGCGGAATAGCAGCCCAGATTAACACATGTCAAACATGGGGCTGCAATGACAATTAATTAATGAAAACTGCGGTACGAGTTATTAAAAACAAATTGTAATGAAGTTGTCAACCAGTTACTGCCTTTAGCTGCTTACACACGACTTGAACGGATAGTCTTACAGCAATGTACAAGTTTTTTGCATTCATTTTAGACCTGGGTAACCTGGTTAGCCACACTGTGCGAAGACAAGTCAAAACAAATTACCTCAGTTCACAAATGACGTTGTTTGGCACAGACGAGTGGTCGTGTTCGTTTGGACTCACTTTTAAGTAATGTCAGCTTTTTTATAGAATGGGAAAATTGTATTTGTTTAGAAAGTCCAAATAGGTTGCGTGTCACCTGATTTCCGCATCCAGCTGTGCGACTCGTGTGAGGAACGGTGAGACTGGTTAGTTTTGCTGTGTACCTTTTTACCGTAAGAGCCATACGATGGACGCCTATCCTCATACAGTGGAGAACTCGATTTAAATAGAAATAAAACCGACAGAATCACAGTTAGATAAATAAAAAGTGTTCTTTAACAAACACAAACAAAACCGTCCCTCTATAAATGTCTGACTTTCAGGGCAAAGGTGATTTCTACAAGAATGACGCTACCGTAATGCATTTCGAAGCGCAAAGGAAACGAAAACAATCCATTTCCGCTGCAGCAACGATAACGGCGACGTCAAAGAAAGAAAAATGTGGAGCTAGAGGCCAAGTTGGAGGGACGAGGAGGAACGTCAATCAGTACTGATCGCGTCGTGGCTACACGTTGGACATTGTGTAAACTTCTTTAACTAGTAGGTTAGAAATTTACAGGGAGTCTGAGGTTTACGGCCGAGCGGCAACTACCCCCCCACTCTCTTGTTGTGCGGTTGGCTTTGAGGAAGCTGCTCCGGCGGCCAGCTGAATTAGCTGTAGCTCGCTAGCCGATAACGAGATGGGGACGAGAACAAGTCGTTTACAGGAGGACCCGGTTCCCTCGGCTTTCGGGAAAGATACCCCTAAGCGAGAATCGTACCGGCGGCCACGCTGCACCAGGCCCACCAGTCTTATGGTAGACTTCTCGGGGAGTTTTGATGAAACGGAGCCCAACCGGAGCCGATCGGAGGAAGGCAGTGATTCGGACGCGGGACAGCAGGCGAGCGCGGATGGGAGCCCTGCCGATCACCACAGCCTGCCCTCAGGCATCGTCCAGCCATCGCCGGCGGACGACAACGGTGAGGAAAAGCCGGACGAGGACGGAAGTGTGGGCCCAGAGGCTGCCGTCAACACTGAACCTCAAGCCGACGAAGAGACAGGCCGCGTACCCCAACGCACTTTTTCGGAACGGCTGCCTGGAAATCGGCACTCTTCCGGGCGTAGCGTCGGCGCCAGATCAGCCCGGGTGAGAGGCGCACACCAGCGGCCCGTGTCAGAGGCTTGGATCGGCCTCTACCGTGTCAACAACCGCCATGGCAGTAAGTTGCAGTGCAAACACTTGTGCTTTATGCATATTGTTTTTTTACGATTGTTTGCGTATAATTTGAAACAAATTATACGCCTAATTCGTAATAAGTGGATTGTGAAGGAGTGGCATTGTTTGCCGTACAACTGTAGACACAATAGCAGTTGACAGAACTGAAACTGGAAACAACTGCTGTTTAAGGTTAAGTGTAAGTCATAAATGTGACCCCTCGGTCTTGCCACTGCTAAATTAAATGGATTATTCTGGGAATTTACATTCCTGCAAGATAATCTTTTCTCTCGTGCTAACATGCTGATTTAAGTCATCTGAGGACCCATTGTCCATAGTGGATTTATGGCGTAAAACTGGATGACGTTCCACACAATCTTGGTTGATGTCACAAGGCCTGCAGACAGTGGTGAGAAGTTCCCTTCAGTGGTTCATATTTGTTAACGTGATTTTAACCTCTCATATCTGAATACATTCAGGGTACAGACAGGAGAGCACTCGCTTCAAGAAGAAATGACAAGATACTAGCAGTAGATTATCACGATTAAACACAATTGGATATTGACTCTGATCATTTCTTGGGACGAACATAACAGTTTGAACTTCCCACATGCCAGCTTGGGATGCAAGGGCAGCCCTCCAGCAAGTGTAGGGAAATGGGTCAAAGGCCTTACATGCACGATCCGTGCTGGCAGGGGTTCATTGCCACAGGAGGCAAATGTAGGGCAACTGGTAGCCCCCGCCTCCCTCACCCCTTCTGCTCCATCCACTGATGCTACAGTCTTGGTTGCATTGCACTTCAAACCCAAAGCAGTCACTGCTGCTGACAGGAAGGAGTCATTTTGGGACCACATCAGTCTGGGAGAACATGTGTAATACGTGTCATGTGCCATCTTTTGACTGACCACATTCCAGTTACCTCTCACATTTGGCAAATCAGCTTGTTAGAACTAGATGTTCTGACAGCATGCTTAAGCTCAAACTGTTGTGCATTATCTATCATTTATGCCTCGCTCATACGTCACACGTTAATCTCAGCCCGATTGTCTTGCCTCTGTGCAGATATCCGGTGTCCTTTCTGCTCCAAGCCCTTCCCAGGAGGCAGGATCGAGGATCACCTGTTGAGCTGCCTCACGTCCCCCCCTCTACCTTATAATAGTAAGTATCATATGTCAGAAGTGTACCCTCAACAGTTTGGAAAATCAGGAAGAGGAAAAAGGGTTGATGATGGCTCCTTTTGGCTAATGAGAAAACAAGATTCAATAATTTATTGCCATATCAACTTTACAATTTTGGTGGGTTGTAGGGTGGTGGTCTAGTAATCGCAAGATTGGTGGTTCAATACCCAATCCTTGCAGAAACCATGTTGAGATTTCCTTGAGCAAGATACTATATGCTCCATCCCTGAAATGGAATGGTGATCTTTTCAGGATATTTCCCCTCCTTTCACCCAATGCGGGTGAATGGGCTCCACCATGGCTCTGTGACCCAACTTCAGATAAGCAGTTGACAATGGATGGATGGTGCTCAAAGATAACAACATTAAACATAGAACCACACAATACATACAAGGAGTGTCAACGAAGACGTATGGTTACGATTATAATCGGTTTATCGGAACCATATCTACCATGCCCTTAAAGTGACAAATTAAAATGTAGGTGCTTAAGGAGACTATACTTGTGCAATTGGTGAACCAGTAAGGATGTGGATTGCTGCTGGGTCAATGCTATTATGGATTTGAGAAGTTATGAGAAGTTATGGTCTTGATGCAGTGGAATCCTTGACTCAAATGGGTATGATTGAATAGGGGGTTGGCTGGGTGTGAGTATAAAATGTTCAAATCTTTTTGGTGAATGCTGGTATGGGGTAATTTAGAAATAGTGGGAAGTATTCAGCCAATTGTTTTTAAAGTGGTTTGCATGACTCTTCCAACAAGCTATTCAAAAGTCCCCTCCCCTGAATATCCTGTTTCTTGTGTTTATTGTGACACTAGTGTCTAAAGCTGTGTGTGTTTATGTGTGTTCACAGCGGATGTGCTCAGTAAAGACAGTGGTGAGTGCTCTATTTGCTTGGAGGATCTGGTGCAGGGAGAGACCATTGCCAGGCTGGCTTGCCTCTGTGTCTACCATAAGAGGTGAACTAGTTATGTTCATTCGATACCAAAATGATAAAGTTTCTTAGAAAGATGAATATAGAAATATGAGGTCAAAATTGTGGTGGAGCTAGGTTAAATTAAAAAGTTAAAACATCGTGGAGAAAAAAACAACAACTGTACTATGTTGAACAGACAGTCAGCTGAAGTTAATGACAGTCTAGTCTATTATAGGCGAGGGAATAATGACAAAGCAAAAGAAGGAAAACAATAGATCAGCTACATGCCCAAGATACCCCATTTAGAGTAGTAAAATGAACTAGTGATTCAACAAGTTTCAACATCTTATCACTTGCCCACTTGTATTTAAGGGCTTTGAAAGCCACTGATTTCATCCACATTGGATTACCATGATTGCGTCTTGCTTTGTAGCACTTCATAAATGAGTGGGTTAAGCCTTTGTCACCCAATTGACAGACCTCAATTAAACCTACCAAAGGTTTTTGAGTTGTGGGGAATGCAGTAGGGACACTGACATGATTTAATCACAAAGTAACATTGTCTCCCCTTGTCCAACCTCCTCTCTACTCCCTCCTTCTAGCTGTATTGATTCCTGGTCCAAGGTGAAGCCCTGTTGTCCTGAGCATCCCTTCGATTGACTGATTGGTCACACGTATTCCACACAGTGACCAACCTGACTCAGGTATGTGTTGATTTTGTATATTTGTGCGCGTACCCTTGTGTCCTGATTGACAGAATGTCCATTTATTGGTTCCAGCAACATGATTTCAGGAAATCTGTAGCGAGAAAAAAAAAGAAAATGATTCCCTTATCAGTCCCGCAAAGGGAAATTTGGATTTCTCTGCATTTTTGACCCAACCTATTGTATAGGAGCAGTGAGCTGCCAACGTATGGCGCTTGGGGAGGAGTTAGGGGTGAAGTGTCTTACTCAAGGACACCTTGACATGCTGTATGCAGGACCGGGGATCGATCCTGCAACCTTCCGATTACCAGACTACCGCTCTAGCCACTGAGCTATGCCGTCCCTACATATGTCTGTCGAAGTATCGACTTAGATTTAAGATGGGCCGCGGTAGCTCAGTGGTAGAGCGTATGTCTAAAAGTCAGCCACTGCGGTTTTGATCCCACCGCAGAGTGTCAGGAAAGGGCATCCTGACTTAATCCTCCAAGGTTGTTAAAATGTGAGGATACATTGTTAAGTGTTGTGAGTGGTCGCCAGACTAGAAAAATGATAGATAAAATGTAGTCTATTTCCCATTTATCCATTTATTTACTCCCACCTCAACCACTAATTTACTACTTGTTCTACTCCACTATGCCCCCATCAGTCAGAGCTCTACTCACCATCTACAAATGGTTCAGAACACTGCTTGGATTTTAACTGGCACTAAGATATGAACATATTACTTCAGTACTTTCCAACTTAACATTGACTACCTGTTATATTCCACATGGCTTTTAAAATTGTACTTATCACTTTTAAAGCATTAGATTCTCTTGCTACAAATCATATCAAGGACTTATTAGCTTCTTATATGTCTATGTGTTTTCTTAGTGGATGGGTCTCTGCTGGTTATTCTTTGGTCTAAGCTGGTGACTAAAGGTAACCAGCCTTTGCCATTATAGTCCACAAACTGTGGAACAGTCTGCCTATTGAGATCCAACAGGAAACATTTCTAGTGTCTTTTACATCTCTTCTTGAACATTATTTTATCTGAAAGTTTTTATGATTTTTTTAAATTATTATTATTATTATTATGTTTTATTATCACACCTTTGACTGTTTATATTTTTGTGAAACTTAGTTTTATTCACTTGTTTTTCTTTTGTTTGAAAATGCTTTTCAAAAAGTCACTTAACTTTGTAACTTTGTTCAGAAAAGTGCTACATGAATAAAGTATAAGATTATTGTAGTTATTATTATTTGTTTACAATTCAGAGTCCTTTTAATCATGAAGAACGATAAATGAACAGGAATTTTGCCCCAGCTGCACTGATGCCATCATAAACAGCATGGTGTTTTCATCCTGACATATAAGCAAAGTGCAAGAATCATAGTATATACTGTGGACAGTACAGAACACATTGAATCTTTGCATTTTGATGCAGACTGCTTTTCAAAACAAAATCCTTTGTCTAACAAACACTCTACTTTTCCTTTGCAACAGGAGACTACACTGAATCCCATTACTGAAGAAAATATATTTGTTTTAACAGTTGACACCCCCCACCCGTGTCCCCGAGGCAAACCTCCTTTATTCGGGTGGATGGGAGACAGTTGATGGAATTCAGAGGAAGCTATGGCCAGTGACACCCGACCTTTTGCTGTCATGAAGGCTCCATTCAAACTTGGTATACATCATTTCAAGCCAAATGCCAGCAATTTTTTTTAAAAACAGCAGCAAACATCAGTATTTTGTCCATACCATTTTAGGAACATTGTGGGGGGGGCTCTCTTCCTCTATCATGGATTCATCTTGAAACCGCTTGGGACAAAGGAATTAAGACAACAAAATATTACACAAATGGAACGATGGAACCGGCCTCTTGAAACACCCAGAGCGTGGGGAGGAACAAGGAAAAACATGTCTTAACTTTAACTCTACATCTTCTTGTGTGCATTTCATTTCCCAAATGGGATCAGTTGATTTATCTGCCATTTTTGCCAAAAAAAACCACATAAAAAACAAAAAAATTGCACATTACAACTTTACATCGAATGAATGTTTCTTCCCTTGGCTAACCTTGATGGACTGAGCTCATACCGAAAGAGTGAATGAACTGTTACCACGTAAATACTGCATTGCTTTGTTTTTCAACTAGCTGAAAGTTGGGAGCTTGTGAAGGGGCAGGGGGGGGGGCTGCTGTAGTAATAGATAGGTGTTTTCTGTTGTTACATATAAACATTTCAGGGGGGTTAATCGATTGTTATGGTGAGTTTAAGTGAGTTTTCCTGTAGATGATTAGTTAGCGCTGAACTTACTGTGCTGCTAGGTGGTGGGTGTGGAGGAGAGTTGTGGGTATTTCACAGAGCCCTGGTAGCACTGGTGTCAGCACCATATTGAGCACTTTTGTCCCGCAAGGCTGATTTCTCTCAAAAAAGATCTCAAAAGATTGTGGGAATGCCTGTGTATGTGTGCATGTGTGTATTTTTGTTTATCTGTGTTGATAACTGGGGACAAGAAGTGTCCTTATGTTGACTCTGTATTTGAGAAAGTTTGACGTGTTTGCGTGTCTGTGTGATCCAACAAGTGTAGTGCCCACAGGTCTGCTTGTTGAGAGGGTTCCCTTTTTAACATGAAATATTATTTTATTTTATTTTTTATGACAGTGATGTTGGAAACACAGTGCTCCATGTGGTAGTGGAAGGTGATACAGAGCACCATTGCCCCCATTCTTCTTTGCCTAAGGAATGCAGTTTGATTCAAATCCTTCTACCCTCCCTCCCCTTTCTCTCAGGGGAGTGGTCCAGATTTTTTGGGGGCGGGGGGCAGATCCTGAGTGGGTAGTGAGGCCATCTGGTTATATTAATGCTGGAGTTGGGAGGGATGGAGGGATGTATTTTTGGGGCATGTCTATCCCATGCGGCAGCTGCCTCTTTCCCCAACACTGGAGGCTATGAACAGCTGATTGGTAATTATTGTATTGACCACTCCCCTCCTCTCCCCTTTTTAGGGACTTATAAGATATTTGTATTATTACCATTATGATTCTGCTTATCGCTGAATATGTTACTAGCTTCTCCCGCCTTGTGTGTGTTGTTTCCTTTGCCTGGTAAAGGGGTTCTTGTGCAAGCTGGTGTTTGTAGGTTTTGTTTTGATTATTATTTGGGGATGACTTAAGAGGCTAGCCATAACCAGTGAGGCTGATCAGACTTAGGCTGGGTAATTGAGGTTGTGTGCAGTCAAGAGCAGATCAGCAATGCAGGTAGGGGGTGATTGCTTGTGTTACTTGCTGAAAAGGTCTGTCTCTCTTCCATAAGACATTTTTACCCTACTGTGATATGGATCTATACAAAGGTCGCCTCTGTGTACTGATTCGCCATTTGGCTAGTTTTCCTTGCCTTGTATCTTTGTTGGTTTTTTTTTTTTTGGGAGGGTTGTTCATTGCGTTCAACAGTCTGAAGTGCTACAGCCTGTCCA
>OMLC01037225.1:0-24512 GCA_900302585.1 Regalecus glesne
CACAAAAGAAGCTTGCTGGTGATCTCTGGTAAAAACCAGACACATTAGCATGATTAGAACTAGGTCTGCTATTATTTACCACATGAGTGAGGCCGGTGGAACGTGTTCTCTCCATTCAACCCATCCTATCCTATAGGAGCAGTGAGCGCAGCCTCCACACAGCACTCAGGCAGAAGTTAGAGGTTCAGCGTCTTGCTCAAGGACACCTCAACATGCTTTCTGCACAGCCCAGGATCAAACTATAAATCCTCCGATTAATAGATAACAGCCCAACCTCCTGAGCTATGGTGCCCCAAGTAACTGTGAAATAGCATGATATGAATTAATAGAAGCACATTTGTAGAGTACACAATAATCATATAATAGACTAGAGTGCAAGTGAAATTTAGTGCATTTAGTGTAGGTGAACCTTAAAGCATTAAAAAGTGGTTAATAATTGGTAATAATAATAAAAACAATAATAATAATCTCCTTTATAGGGACAGAGCATATTAATGAAAATTTACAATGTCAATACAACAGAGTTAGCCACCGGGCTACTTTTCATCTGTTGTCCCAAGCAGTTAGGGGTTCAGTGTTTGCTCAAGGACACCTCAACATACTTTCTGAAGGAACAGGGAATTGAAGCACCAACCTTCTGATAACTACACAACCGCCCGTCCTCCTGAGCTATGCTATCTTCCTAAATCAAACTACAATGCACATATTAAGTCACAAAAATCAGAAAACAAGGAAATTAAGCTGTCAAGTTCGAGTTCAGAAAAGTCTAAATACCAAGAGTTAAGAAAGTAATAACAGTAATGTCAGCGACGTCAACTCAAATTAAGAGTTAAGTGTCACCAGACAGCACTTTAAGGATAAAGGTAGGCCCCTAAAGAGTAAGATCTGTAGGCCTTTCTAGAAGAAAAGAAGTGACTCAATTAGTAGCTCTGACACCGAGAGCTCTGCAAGAAGAACCTCTACAAAGAGAGGAAACTTGGAGGCCGCGGTAGCTCAATTGTAGAGCGCATGCTTCGGGAACTGATGAGCCAGATGTTGTGGGTGCGAGGCATCAGGAAGAGCAACCAGTCTTGATCCCCCAAGCCCCAACTAAGTCTATATCCAACCACACAACATAAGGGACAAAAGGTGCCACGTAAAAATGGACCTCCCTTCAAAGAGAAGCAGCTTGTCTTTAAACAGCCCTATAACTGCTACACTAACCCAAAGGTAAAGCAAAAGAGAAAAATAAACTACAACAGATGGGTGAGATCAGGCAGTGTGTGTGTATAAGTCCGTGTGGCTGAGCTCTATTTCTGCCACGGGGTAGCTTGTTAGCAATATGCAAAAATGAGTGGCAATGTAGCAAACAATGAGAATAGAACTCTCGGATGCACCGCAAGCAGCAAAGTTCAATAATTAATAGTCTGTTATTTTAAAATTATAAATGTGCTCTGAAATTATTTTTGGGTGGTCTAAATGTTTGAAAACAGGGGAATATGTGCTCCTATTAACACATGCTACCGTCAAGCCTCAAGTACAAGCCACAAGGACAAAGACATAGATTATGGAATACACCAAGGTCATCTGGCCAGAAGGGCAAAGGCAGGGATTGATTCTCTACAGGAGTGCCAAAGACATTCTCCCTCGCTGAAGAGTAATCTCCATCGGTTACTTTATCTGACTTATCACACACGTATACTATCAAGGAACTATGTCCCCATCTAAAAGGTCACTTGTCATATTCTGACCACAAGCTCTATGTATGGTGCTCACCAGATCAGCCTGAGCACAGACAGGTGACCAGTAACCAAATCTGTAATGAATAGAATTGGGATATACAATGTCTAATTTGCTCATTTTGGCAGCTACATAGTTCAGGAGATAGGGTGGTCATCTAGTGATCAAAAGATTGGTGGTTCGATCACCAGTCCTTACAGAAAGCATGTCAAAGTGTCCTTCAGCAAGACCCTGGACCCCTAAGTGCTTGAACACTGAGATGGAGAGGTGGCCTCTCCAAGGGTGTTTCCCTTTCCTTTTACCCAACGAGTGTTGTGATAGGCTCAAGCATGACTCTGCAACCTGACTTTGGATGAGCTGTTAGTGATGGATGGAAGGTACTTATTTGTGTGCTATTTAAAACTCCTTTAGCTACTTCTGTATGCAAAAATTCTTATTTTTGCTTTTGGCTGCTTTTGCAATTACATTTCCAAAAAAGTGAGGCTTGTCGATCTAGTGAGCTCTAATATACCTTGGCTGTGGTGCCCTTTAATTCACCCAGGACAAAGACTATGCCCCGCTTGATAATTGATGATTGATATCAGTGTTGTTGCTTACATGGTTGGACTTATGGGATGTTGTTGGGCTCAGAGTCTGTATAGCTCTAGCTTCTTTCCCTGGCGTGGACTGCTTTCTTTGAAGGGATGATGTCTTTCTTTCATCCTCTCATCTGCTCTTTTTTACTCCTTTTTGGCGTTATTATTGCATACATATATTTTGTCTATAGGGTTATTGTGAGTGGCAGGACTCCTCAGAACCTCATGGCAGTTCCGGCATTGCACATGTATGACTGTACTTATGTATGTACACTGAACCCTGAGTTTAAATACGTCGGTCTAGAACACCGGCGGCCTTAACACCTCACATAAACACCAGTGTTCTGGGTTTATTGAGAGGAAAAAAATGTGAATTTAGTATCACTGAGAGCAATTTGCCTTCTTCAGCCTGACGCTGACTCTTAAGCAACACTTCTGGGGCATGGCCCCACGTAGGCGCCTTGCACCCTTGGTAACACAAGTATCTGCCAACTTTTTCTCTGTCTCTTACCATCACCATCCAACCCCTGCTGATCATCTTTTATTACTGCAGGTGGTTTATTTAACTCGTTCCAGGGCTAACAAGTTCTATCATGTCAGAGCATCCTCCCCCAAGAGCTGCAAAATCTAGGGGGTTGCCATAGTGCAATTTAAATATTACAGTTCTGGATGTATGAGCTGACACAGCACGGTGGGTAACCATTGCCAAAGCTGAGTCTTCTAATGGGAAACTTCCCTGGTCTTAGCATGTGCTCCTTACTCCCATGATGTACATTTCTATAATACACTCACTACTGTAATAATGGAGCTTACCAGCCATGGATTCATAGTGGGGGCTGATTTTAATGCAGTCTGGGACCCAGCTATAGATAGGTCAGGAGCCAGACTGAAGATAGGCTTCCGCTGCCTTGAAGGCATAGGCGGGTGACACAGGACTGGTTGACCCGTGGCGCCTGATTAACCCCTCTTTCAAAGATCTCTCCTTCTTCTCAAGACACAAGACCTTTTCCAGAATTCATTATCTGTTCACCTCCCCCTATCTTTTTGAAACCATCGACGTCTACTTGCTGCCTATAGCTTTCTCCAGTCATAGAGGGGTCGTTATCACCCCTTCACTTCTCTGCTCTCGTATCTCTGCTCGGTGAGTCAACACAACATTACAAGCAAAGGGTGACTTTTGTGTGCAATTCAAGAAGAAGCGAACAGAACTTTTGAGAGTTTAATTTATAGTCTGTCGAAGGTCCCAGAATATTGTGGGACCGAGTTAAGAGATTTACCAGGAGCTATGCCACACTACTCGCATCTAATTTACACAAAGCATGCCTCTCCAAACTGGACAAAATAGAACATCTCAATGCTGAAGGTAGTTAAAAAAAGAAATGAACTCCATTCTTATGGGGTTGGGTAGCTCAGGGGGTAAGGTGGTCATCTAGTAGAAAGTGGAGTTCTGATTCAATCCACAGTTCCTTCAGAAAGCATATCAAAGTGTCTTTGAGTGAGACATTGAAACCGTAATTGCATGGGACAACAGATGAAAATCTGATGGCAGCTACAGGGGTCGTGATAGCTCATCGGTAGAGGCATATGCTTCAGGAACTGATGAGCCAGATGTTGTATGTTCATCCACGGGATGTCAGGAAGGGCATACAGCCTTAATCCCCCAAGCTCAGTCTAAGTACGCATCCACCCCCACATCGTGGGGACTAATCGCAACTAATCATAGTTCAAACATTGTACCTGGTTTTAAAGCGATATACACGTAAACATTGTCTAAGTGGGTTGTCATTTATTGGCTATCATGAACATCGAAACAGATTTGCCTGCAACTAGCTCATATTAGATTATAATATTGGCACCCTACTTTATCAAATGGGCTCTATTTTATATCTTAAGTGCCAACAAGGAAACGTAATAGCTGGGCACGTCTGTTGTGGTGGTTTCCTATTAAAAAGAGGAAGAAGAAAAAAAGAAGAGGAGCAGGAGAATGGGGAGGATGACAAAGAAGAAGACATAGCAGAAGAAGAAGAACCAGTAATAGCAACAGAAGCAGGACCTTCGTTTCCCTGGTTCCTTTAGAAAGCATGTAAATGTGTCCTTGTATAAGATACTGATCCCTAACTGCTTGGGAAAAACAGATACAAATTATTCTAGTGGCTAAATCTGGCATATTTGCATTCTAGATGTTCCTTAATATGCAATGTCCCATATAAAGGAGATTATTATTAGTAGTAGTGTTATGTCATGGTAAATGCATATAAGTGCATGTGTTCTCTGGATTTAACTCCTCCTATTGTACAATGGCACTGAGCTGCCACAACACATAGGGATCAATTAGGGGGTTCCATGTCTTGCTCAAGGAAACTTCAACACACTTTATGGAGGGGCTGGGGATTGAACCACCAATCCTCCGATGGCAAGACGACCACCCTACCTCCTGAGCTATGCAGCCCCGTAGTACACTTGCTCTACTGTATTGTTAATTACAGCTGTATGTGTGATCTAGTTCCAGCTGCAATGTCATCCTAGGATTCAAAGGAGGCTATCACCCATAAATTCTCTCTCTTTCACTCTCACACACACACATACACTGGCAAGAGTAATGAGGAGCAGCCTGTAGGGACATGCAGAGGAGAAGAGTGTGTGCTTCTAACCATGGTGAGATGATGCTATCTAGAGGACAGAGGAATACATGATTTTAACAGAGAAATGATAAACAGAGGGGCATAAATCTACATCATGACAGGTAAAGTGATAGTCTTCAGCAAAACTGAGAAAGTTTTCTTGGGCGATTATGTAAAGAACCCAGGCTGACAGCCTTAAATAACAGAAACCTTGCATCAGCAAAACAAGTTGGACTTGTCGGTGAATCTCATCTTATTTAACATAGCCTGCAGCCTCACACCACCAGTTAGAAACCAGCAATCTGTCCTGTGTCCAAGACAACAAATTGTCATCCATTTGTATAGGCTTCGCATTTCCTGAATAACCTCTGAGCCCCTGAAATGGGAACAGCTCAAAGACGCAGTGACAACTGGATTAAGCACAAGACATTTTGTTGGGGCGAGCACCCAAATCCAATACAATATTAACCAAAGTAAGCCAAAACATTATTGCCTCAAGTTTCATCATGAACTGAGCTGTAGAGCAGCTTTGGTAGGGTCAGTAGATATAAAGCTTACAGAGAAGTATCCAGGGAGCTGTGGTTGTTGAGTGGTAGAGCGTGCACTTCGGGAACTGATGAGCCAGAGGCTGCAAGTTCGAACCCACCGCAGGGTGTCAGTAAGGACAACCAGCCTTAATGCACTAAACTCCATCGAATTCAGTGTCCCTGATAATAAGTGCATGACTTCAGCACTGGTGCATGTCAGTAATTCCTACATATAAAAGCAAACCCGATAAAATAAGCATCGAGTCCATTGATATGATGAAAAGGTATTTTCTAATATGTCTTGCTATTTTTTTCTGTATTGATCTAATATTCATCTTCATGTTCCATCTTTACTAAGAAGATGGTGAGCCAAGTGGTAGTGAGGTTATCACTTGAAAATAATTCAGACGTAAACAGCATGCCTATCTCCACAGCTCAGTGTCAGGTCAAATTTCTTTATATAGACCTAAATCAGCTTTGACTCAGTCCATTTCTACGACTCCCAGTTAGTGCCCATGTTGTGGGGGTGGACACAAACTTCAATAGAGCATTGGGGATTGAGGCCAAATGCTCTTCCTGATCCCAATGATGGGTTTGAACCCACAGCTTCTGACTCGTCATTTCACGAAGGGGTGGCTCTACTGCTGAGGTACCATGCCCCAGAGAGCTTTACGATTACAGTTACAGTGAACACAACATATGAACACTCTAATCCTTAGACCTTCGATTCAGATGAGGAAATCTCCACCGTAAAAACTGTCAGGATGAACCAGGAGGTACAGCATGACTTACTCAAGGTCTCTCTGACTACTCCAATGATCAACTTTGACCAATTACATCACAGACTTTAGGGTCCACTTTTCACCCCCTCCACTTCACCAGTGGTGACATAGTCAATCACCACAGAAACAGAAACGTGGCCAACGTTGATGGACAGGATGACAGCCAAGATGTCAGCCCTAAATGAGGGCTGTTGAGAAATAAAGGCAACTTTTCTTTTATCCCCAGATCAAAATTAAACAACATGATGTCAAGCATTGAACACACTCCAGGAGACAGCTTGGTCTGTGCTTAAGATGTGATTATCGAGGGGGCAGAAAACATGTGCCTCGTGGCCCAATGTTTCTGCTAGTTTGAGAAAGACAATCAATGAATCAAATCATTTTCTCCTCATTGACAATTGACCAAATGTCATGTCGTCGTCAACTGCTTATCCAGAGTCAGGTCACAGATCTGCTGAAGCCTATCCCAGTGCTCATTGGGCAGGAAGGCGGAGAAACACCCTGGACAGGTAGCCAATCCATCTCAGGGTAGGCATGGATTGGTGGATCTGAAACCACAACTCGATTTGCCACTGTGCAAACATTAAAGCTAATACAGAAAATCCTTGTGTAATAAACTACTTCTAACATCTTAGCTGGACCATATTCCTTTATAATATGGGGAGGAGGCAAGAGATACAATAAAGTGGGGACTAACTTACATTAAATGACCTGAAACCCACCTGTTGAATAAATCCAACTCAGTGCTTTCACTTCGTCAATCATTTCTCATTACTAAATGAGGCTCAAGGGCACCTAAATACACCTGATTATTCACATTAAATGTGTTTAGGGGTTGGGGCGTAACCCTCAGGAGGTAGGGTGGCTGTCGTTTAATCAGAGATTGGTGGTTAGGTCCCTTGCCCCTCCAGAAAGCATGTTGAAGTGTCATTGAGCAAGATACTGAACCCCTAACTGTTCCACAAGCACCGTTCAGTGGCTGTGCTCACTGCTCATATACAAAAGGATGTGTTAAATGCAGAAAACACGTTCCACCAACCGTGGCTCTGTGGCTAAACAAAAAATATACTCTACAATTCTATTCTCAATGACTTCTCAGTCCCTTTATAAGATATATTCTATGGTTAAGACTATTCGGGAGTCTCATTAGTGTGTCTTTGATATTGACTTATATACATTTATACCCGTGTCTTCATTTTAATTTAAGCAGTAACATAGTAATATTGGCTGAGTAAACAGTTCCCATGAGTTCACTTGGTCCCAGCTTACTTGGGATGGGATGTCAGGATGTGCTGACCCAACTTATCAGTGGCATGTTGGTTAATCTGTAAACTGTATGTGGTCCAAAGAAAAGTATTTAAAAGAGCGTTTCTGCAGAAAGAATTCAGAGCTGTGTTGTGCATTCTTTTGACAGGTTTACACACACATAACTCTCCCAGCTGTTTCAGCTCAAAGCTGGGTGCATCATTTCATTCAAAGTAAAGGCACCTTCGAGTGATCTTCATTATAATGCCCAACCAACTCACTTCAAAACACATATTGCAACTTGTGATTTATCCAAGATGACAGTTACTATATGCCACACTATATACTATATGCAACACTGAAGGCAAAATCTCATCATTGAACAGTTACAACAATTACAGAAGACCAATTCAGACAATTCCTCCATCCAAGGCTATACATCTAAATACGGCCCAAGTCAAAGATCACTCCCTGAGTTGACTCCCTTTTAGTCACTTTAAGAATCAATTTTAAGATTTCACTGTTGACTTTCAAAGCTCTTCACGGTCTTGCCCGGAGCTTCATCACTGAGCTCTTAACCTCTTATATTCATGGATGTCACATAAGTTCTTGAGATTCTGTTCAATGAGCTATTCCTACGTCCAGATTATTCACAATGGAGTACCGCACTTTAGCAGTCAGAGGCCCCTGGTTTCCATTCTTCAGCCTACCTGAAGAACTTCGCTCTGTAAGAGCTTTTAAAAAAAATGTAAAGGACCTCTGCTATGTCCTAATTTAGTAGGGTGCTTTGAATAATGATAATAATAATAATAATCAGAAGAAGAAGAAGAAGAAGAAGAAGAAGAAAAGAAGAAGAATAACAAGAAGAACGAATATGTAATATTAAAATTGTGTTTACATTTTATAAACTTGAAGTTTTTATCCGTACTTTATTTTCATTTTTTTTTATTTAAGTGTTTTAGCTATAACTTAATCATTGTGAAATTGTTTAAAAGGCACCATAAAAAATAGTATCATTCATTCCATGCAATGCTATTTAAATGCTACATTGCTTGTTTAAAGCTGCAAAAAACTAATAAAGAAACAGCATTGTTTAGAGGATATACAATAAAAAGGCTAGTATTAGACTGAATACTATTACTTTTCAGGCTCACACTTCGTAACCGGCAAGCCAGATGTTGCGGTTTCAAACCGTCCACAGTGTGTCAGAAAGGGTATCTGGCCTTAATCCCCCAAACTCCATTGAAGTCTGTGTCCATCACCCCAATGTGGTGACCCATGAAAAATGTATTTCTCTCAATCTCTATTCAAGATTAGTTTAAAACTTAATAGCGGCCATAATAAGTGTGAGTGGTTGTCAGAAACCAAAAGCAGACAAATACAAAGGGCCAGCTAATAAAATGACCAGAGGAAAAACTGTCATTATTAGATGCCAAGCCCCTCATGAAGCTGGCTTCTTGCCCACTCACTAATTTATTGATATAGTCTCAAATTTAGCTGTATCATCACCATGGATATTTATGAGTGCATAAAAATGCACATATTGTAAGATTTTCAATACTTTTTTGTAAAGAAACCGGCAAAACATTATTCGTCCACATGACCATTCTCCTTTAGCCTCTGCTTCATAACCTATCAACTTACTGTCCATGCAGCTTTATTAGAGGTAGGAGTTCACAGAAACCCCATCAACAGAGATGCAAGTAAGATGTTATTTTTCATCTTTGACCTGGTCAAACCAATAATAATTTAGATAAATGTTCTGAAATATTTCTGATGAGTGGGTTTGCTTTTTATCTAGATTGCTGGGTGCCTAAAGATGATTCAGATGAGCTAACTTTAGCTCGATTGACCTGGTCCAAATGCCTCTATTTAACAGAATCAATGTCATGCCTCCAGTCAGAATAATGTGTAAATAGGACGTACTGCTACCTACTTAATTGCAAATATGTATTAAATACGTGCCCTACTTCCAAGTATAAAATAAAGACAATTATTCCGTCTTGCTGTTTACAACAAAGTCACACAAATACCAGTGTTTCAGATCGATGATACAATTTTGCCCTTGATAAGATTCTGTTTTGTACAAGTATAGATGTACCCTGAAGTCACCCGGACTGAGTAACAAGAAGGGCATAGTCAAAACTATTCTTTATGATTACAATTTCACAACCCCAGCTTGTTAGGTGAGGTATAGTTGTGGAGGGCAATTCCGAGTATTGTGGTGACAAACATCGCCCGTTTAACGAGATTGGCTGGATAAATGATGTGTAAAAACAAGTCGATCTCTGATTTTCTCTTTACTACCCGAGAGGAGGAGGATGTTCCACGGGAAGATGGTGTAAATAAACAAAAGACGACGAAAGGGTCTTGTTTTGTTTTTATAGCAAGCCAGCTGAAGGGGAACAAACTGGGAAACTTGCCTGACTGCTGCGATCACCAGCGAACACGACAACCTACCCCAAAAAACCCATGTAAAACGTTCTCACCTATCGTGAATAACTGGCCGTTGGAATGTGCAAGAACTGTATAACGTTGCCAATATCAAGGGTTTACGGAGCTAACAGCCATCTTGCTACCAAAATAGGGCCTTTCTTGGCACCGAACTGGCAAGCCCAACAACAAGAATAGCCTGCTGGGCTCGTTAGCTCTCGCAAGCGAGCTAGCTAGCCAGCTAGCCATCAAGCTAGCTAAGGTTAGCAAGCAAAATGGGTCCGGGCCTGTAATTTTGGCACGGTTCTTCGGGGGCGCATATAATGGAGGTGACACCGTGTTTTTATCCACGTCTGTACTCGACGCCTTCACCATTATCGCCGTGTTTTGACGCCGGCGTTCGAGTCGGCGTCCCTGCACTGAGAAACACAATTTGAGGGCAGTGAAAATGAGAAGTCTACACTTACCTAGCTGTACTTTCTACGCCATCTTGGATCCACTTGTCAGCCCATCGCAAAGCATAATGGGAGCTTCTCCGTTGAAGGTTGAGGGGGTTTAGGGTGCGTGTGTACGCGAGTGTCCGTGGGAGCGTGTTTTAATGTGATCATGTACGTTTTTCATTCATTTCGCCCGCTATACAATACTGTGAACATATATTATATACAACATATACGCATGGTAGCTCAGATCTAGTTTCGGGACAATATGAACTTATTCTTGCAGTATCATCCACGCGTGTTGTTATTATGTACTATGCACAAATAGACTGGGACCGGGCTGTTTATCCTTCTCCGTCTTATTTCCCTTTTACATATATTCTTTATTTTATACCCCCCATTAATAAAATCGTGTACATTTTGTCACTTGGTTTCAAAGCTACCTTGGTTGATGTTGGCCGTATAACTTTTTTTAACGGAGCACCATCTAGGAAGGAAACGGAAAGGGGAAACACTTTGTTTCCTCATCGTGTTCCTACAATGAACCATGTCTTCTGCATTTAATCCGTCCTATGGGTGGCAAGGTGGCACTGTTGCTTCGCTACAAGAGGGTCCTGGGTTTGAATCCCAGGCCGTCCCGGGTCCTTACTGTGTGGAGTTTGGATGCTCTCCCTGTGTTTGCATGGGTTTCCTTTCAGTGCTCCTGTTACTTCTCATAATCAAAACAAGACGTACATTTCAGGGTTAATGCTCCTGCCTGTGTGCCCATGAGCAAGGCAAGTGTAAAAAGAACGGGAGTTGGTCCCCAGGTGCAGCAGCTGCTCGCTTTTCCTAACAATAGTGTGGGTTAAATGCAGAGGACATTTTTCATTGTATGTATGAGTGGTGACAAATAAATAAAGCGTCTTCTTCTGTTGTATTGGAGCGGCGGGGAGCTGCACCACCCAGGGAACAGATAATGGTTTAGTGTATTGATGCATGCTCAATAATCCAAGTAAGGGAATCACAAAAACGGTGAATAGGTTCAACTGGATCAGAACTTCTGATCCAGTTAAACCGATTGGTCGTTTCTGTGATTAAGGGTTTCCCTCGCAGTTCCTAACAGATGACTGAACCTTTCACTCTTCTCACCCTGCAGAAAGGAAAAGGGTAATGTGATGATGTCCTGTGGCAGGTTGTTGACGGGACCCCCCCCACACACACACCAAAAAAAACACACACACACAAAGAAACAACTTTCCTCTGGTTGGTAGTAAAGCTGTCAGGTTTCCAGCCTCTCCTGCAGTGTTTGGCAGTGTGGTGGAAGCCTTGTCCTGCACCACAGTGCCCGTACTAAATTCACAAACACCGTCTGTTCAGGCTTAGAGGAGGAAACATCACATTGTCTTCTTGAATGCTGCTCAAAGCCTTTCTATGGAGGCTCAAGCACATGACAGCAGGTTGAGCCTCACTATTTTCTGGTGTCGAGGGATTACCATATGACACCAGATTGCCCTTGTGAACCTCGAAATTGCCTCTGTATGTAATATACTCCCTGTAATCCCCTCTCTGTTATCTGGACCCTTGGTCGGAAATAAAGTTTGCATGGATTAATTAAATAAAAGACTCTAGAGTGGAGTTTGTCCTGAGGTGGTGCATGCTCAGTGTTGGATCATGTTTGCAGAGCACAAGGCTGCCCAAGCAAATACATACCTGTTTTTGCATGGGGGGGACAGCGAGGCCAATGGATCAACTGAGGTTACATAACACATGACTCCTCTTATCCTGTGGTTTGTTTGCCTCGGATGAGTTCAGGTTTGAGAATCAGGAAGGCTGCAGTCCAGCATGTCGAGTTATTAGATCTGGGACTCAGCGGCCTTCTTCACGGACTTCCAGATACATCAGAATGAAGAGTGATAGAAAGCAGTCTCTGTCAACAATGTCTTTTGAGGGGCTTTGTGGACTCTTGTTATTAAACCCAGCCTCTGTGCAATGTCTACACAGGTCAATACAACTGAACTTTTGAGAGGATGTGGTCAACTTCCTCCTTGGTGACCTTCTGCCATTGAGACTTAGCCGTGATTTAGGGCCCAGGGAGCAGTTCAGTCCATTACCATTGAGTCATACTGGAGCCTAACCATGCGCCGATTAGGCTGGACAACCTGGACAGGTCACCAGGGAGCCTGAGGGGGATTTAGTGTCTTGCTCAAGGACCCTGACAAAATCTACAAAAGAACCTGGGATCAAACTAACACTCTTTTCAACTAATAGATAACTGCCTTACCTTCTGCGCTACATCACCCAAAACACCTGTGGTATAAACAGAATATCAAAATAACAAGGTGTTGGGACATGTGAAGCTACTGGATGCTAAGTCCAGCTATTTGAAAACTCAAAGTGCTTACAAAGTGCCTTGCAAATGAGTAGGGATTTAGCATCAAGAGCGTTGGCTGTGATAGTCATTACCCTCATATAATGTTATCAAACTCGTGTCAAGGCTCTTTCCTATAATTTCTGATCAGGGAGGTTTTTTCCTGACCAATGAACATCAACAGTATCTGGGGAAGGGATGCTATCAGTGATAGTAGCTTTGCTCTCCTTTGCTATTTTAAACTGTGATAGGCATCAGTTACACCCACACAATCTGACAACATGGGTGAGACCACAGTTTATCTCCCCTCTCTCTTTCTCATGTTAAGTCCTAACCAACCCTCCATTTACAGGAACGCAGCAAGCGATCACTCATTAGTGCTGCAGTGTCCGGAAAATTAGTTGTGATGACTTCACCATCCATCAATAAACTTTATTTACCCCAGAAACATTCACAAAGAAGAGTATGATAGAAAACGACAACATAAAAAATATTGAGCTCTGTTCCTGAGTCTCACTGTAGGTTGTGGATCATCTCCTCCTTGGCAATGAGATGTGTGGTCTTGTTGACCAGAGACATGAGGGAGTTGAGTTTGTGTGACCAGTCGTTGAGTAGGTCATTGGGGTCTTTGGGCCTCTGGAAATTGATGATGCCAGCCAACCGGTCCACTTTAGCGTAGATGGTCTTGTTTACAACCAGGTTGGAGAGGAACTCCTCTGATTCCTGATGAAGGGAAAAGTTGCTTAACTGCACTGCTTTTCCTCCGGAGATCCACAAATTTCCATCGTAATTTTCTCTTACAGCTCAAACGTATTTCACGTGTGATTTTCTTAGTGAATTTCCGAATATCTGTAAGCTTCTACTCTACACTGAATTGGTGTTGTTACCATTTTAAAATTAAAAATAATGAAGCTAAACACAACCAATGTTAGGCTTTGATCAAGTTTTAAAATGTATCTATTATACTCCATCCATCCATCCATCATCCATCATCGACCGTTTATCTGAAGTCGACTTTCAGATTTTACTCACTCATTCTCAACAACAAATCCAAACCACTGATCAAATAATCCTCATAAGAAATATGAAAAACTAGTTCATCTGGATGTACAACTGCAAGTCTCCTGTTCAACGTATTTAAGTGAGTAGAACGGTGTAATTTGTTCTTACATCAATGGACAGGTCAAGGAGCGCAGCCATCCTCTTCATCGTGATCCTGGTATAATATTTGGCCATTATTCGGATGTTCTATGATATGAAAATAGAAGAACTTGATTAATATGCATTCCTGCAGCAGCAGAATGTCTGCAGAAGGTTAGAAAAGGATGGGAGCAACATTTTGTGGCTGTGACATCACTACTGATAACCTTAAGTGCTAATTTATGTCAACCCCGACACAACTTCAGACTGATGTAAGAGTATCCCCCATGTCTATAAGCAGACCCTTTTATGCTAAATAGCTGGTTTTAATGGCCCGAGCACTTGTTTGCTTATCTGCAAGTTAGAAATTGAACATGGAAGTGAGAAAAACCCTTGGTTTAACTCATGGGCTTACATGCTCCACTACTCTATTCTTCAGGTCCTGCCACCTCTTCACGCCTTCTGGTGAATAGGAGAAGACTTCTGTGGCACAGCTACCAGGGGAGCCCTCCCTCAATTCCTTCCCATAGTCCTCCACTAGGGTGGTCCAGCGCATCAGCTCCATGGTGGTGAACTGCTTCAGAAGGTCCCTGAGAAGAGAAGAGGAAAACCTTTAAAAGCTGATGAAAGTGAACAAAATGTTAGCGACACAAAAAGGGAATAAGCTGAAACAATTTTATTTTTCACTAAAATCAGACATGGAAACTGAAAATGGGGCTGGTGATGTTCTACATCATCTTTATTTATGTATACTTGGTAGGCATTTACATGGCTTGGTATATGTGAAAACATACCTTCTGGTGTCCCACAAACAATTCCCCTGGCCCCTGAGTAAGTCTCAGTATGGCTATCAAACTCCAGTTAGAAAGCCATCAGATAACATTTTAGCTTATGAACTGGGAAGCAGATCAGCATAGAGTAAAGAAGAAGGAACCTCTTACTTGTATTTAGGGATTTCCTCCAGTTTCTTGTCTGCACTGATTCTGTGCACAAGATCTGACTGCTCGTTGTCATAAGGGGAAAGGATCACGTACAGCACAACGCTCTTCAGGGCCTGAAAACAAATACATTATGAAGTTTATCCCAACAAGTCCAATGACGAAAGTACCACATGATACCAAAAAACCTTCTTTAGATGATTTAACCCAAATACGCTGTAAAATAACGCAGATATCATATTATAAAATCTGTAGGGCTTACTAGAAGTTACCATTAAAGCCTAACTGAAGACCCTTTAAACACACAGATGCATACTAGTGATATGCAGGTTTAACTGGGGCACCCAGAGACATCTGACATCAGCAGATCTATGACCCACCATTTTAAAAAGTCTTAAAAGTTTTCTTCCTGCTCATAAATTTATCCTGTTCAGTTGGCTAAACTAAAGGGTATAAAGCCTATACCACAAGCAACCAGATCACATGTTTGCCTTGTATTTAGACATATCGCCAAAACATAATAACCATCTAAGCTTAAATTCTGTGTGTTATGATTGAACGGATCAGATGTGGTTTATAGTCCATTATATCCATCTATCATCAACTGTTTATCCAAAGTTGGGTTGCGGAGTCATGCTGAAGCCTATCCCAGCACTTGCTAGGTGAAAGGCAGGGAATAGCCCTGGACAGATCACCATTTCATCTCTGGGCTTGAGCATTTAGGGGTCCAGTGTCTTGCTATAGGACAATTTAACACAATTTCTGAATGAACTAGCCATCAATCTTATGATCAATAGATCGCCAAAGTTGGGCTGAAACTCTGAACGTACTGTGGAACTGTGAAAATTGCGTGATCAAAAAATCAAAGCATGGCATGGTAGTCACAGCACACACATTTCATTTATGTAAAGTCTACTTGGAGGGGTGCACAAGTCAGGAAAAATGATTCAAATGATAACTGCTTAGGGATATTTATTGAAAAATCAGTTATAGTAACAACTAAAATATAAGATTTTTCTTTGAATAATCTGGACCCACCCACAACCTGCACAAATATCCCCAACAAGACTGTTCTAGAACTGCACCCATATAAGACATGAGAAAATCCGCGGGTCACAAAAGTTGAGTTAATCCACATATCACTAATACTCAGATATTACACAGGTACGACTCTACCCCTGTCCAGATGTGCTTTTTAAAAAGCCTGACAATGATATATAACAGGTATCATACTTTGGTACTTAGGAGAAAGTATAGTAATGCTAACAAAGTCTAATGGTGATGATAAAAAGGGCTTAAAAACAGTAAAGAATAGGAAAAATATAGCTCTCATTAAAACTACATATATACACAATTCCTTTATGTGTTGCTAATTTATATATGGCCTTGAGTGAGTGCCTGTTTACCTGTTGCCACTTGGCACTGTCTTCAAGGATGCAGGGTGTATCGTAGATTGCACGGTAGTGTTTGCAGATTGATAGGTAGGAGCCCTCATGCTGATCCACCTGGATCATCAGGTTGTAGTACTTCAGCTTTAACTCCTAGGAGACAAAATAGGCAAAGTAATCCCTATCTGTTATATCCATGCTCAGTCAAACTTATCATGCACGCAATGGACCTTCGCGCTCCTAAGTGTCAGTTGGAGGAGATTGCGGAAAGGATAAGCAAGTGAGTGGATGATAATGAGTGGATGATAATGTCTTCAGATAGCTATCTGTAATAATGTGTGCCCCCCCCAGCTTATTTTCATCTTTCAAATTATGTAACTGGCTTAAAAGGAATTGACATGTAAGGCATACATCCAAATTCAATGATTCAAGTTTCCCCTTCAGGGTATCTTACTGTATATGAAGAGGTTCAAACAACATTTCACAAGAGGAAGAGAGGGGAAGAGATAACTCTGCCTCCTATCAAGCACAGTTTTCTATCACACTGAGGCTGTGATGACACCGTGGTGCACCATACTGTGCTGGTAAGGGGTTGCGCACACAGTTATTTGTGCTTCCATTAGGGTTGGTGGTAATAACTGTGCCATGGGTTATTAACCCTGTAGCAGATGTGGGTGGCATCATGAATACAAAACCAGCCATTGAATACAGGCATCGTTAAGCCTTCCTACCATCACATTTTCTCGCTGCATTGGGCACATTGGTCACCAAATAGTGCCAAAAACCCCAAAATGAGCACGGTTTAAAACCATTCCATACCAAACCATAGGCTGATATGAATACCACTAGAATGGTTTCTTTCCATACTCAGAACCAAGATTGCTGTAGAACAGCACCAAAAGAAGCTTAATATATCTATGAGGAGGTATTTGTTCCCTGCACTCAATAAATCATCTTAGAACATCCCAAAATATTCTCATACTTATTGTGAACAAGTGTTTGTAATTATATCACAAGTATACCACAAACAAATTTTGGAATTAGGGTACATTCAAAGTTCTTCTGTAATAAGTTAAATATATCAGATATCAATGGACAAAAAATGGTCTTAACATTCTGGATTCCCAACAAACAATGATCAAAAAGAAGATATCGGTGTGTTTATGGTGAAGTAATATAGATCTGTTTTCATTTATCCCTGCCCTCTTCTCCTTGCTTCCCCCTTCTTACCTCGCTGCCCTCCTCCTGGAAGAACTTGGTGTTTATCTTCTTGCTGATGATTTGGGTGCGAATGTAATCCTTCACAGCGATACAGAGCCTCATCTGTTCCAAGATAAACTCCACCTTCTCCTTCTTTTCCATGGAGCCATATGTCTCCACCTGAGTAGAGATGTGTTATCATTTAATAGTCCAGCTTACATGACCGGCCAGTAACCTCCCTGTAGATACTTGCTTTTCCCTCTAAATGAATGTATGAGTTTAGAATTTTTAACATCAAATACGACCTCCTGCAATATTATTCAAGAGAAATCTCAGGGTAAAAATCAATGGCCACCTCTTGTGGTCAAAGGGGTTAAGGCGCTGTTCAGCGCATCTCTGGATCATGCAGTTGGGTGTTCAAATCCCAGTCGCACTGTTTCCAACCACAGCCGGAGGTCCATAGTCAATGGGGCATAATTGGCTAAGCCTCACATGGGTATAAGGGTTATAACCTGGATAAAGGATTCTAGGTCCACTAGTGTCCCTGACTGGATTGCCCGGGAGCTCGTGGTTAAATGAATGAAAAGCACTCTCGCTTTGTTTCTTCTGACGGCCAAGCACTATGCTTTCCTCGATGTGTGGATTAGTGAGGGCTAGTCATCATGTGACCTAGAGGAAACACATGCTATGGCTTCCTCCTTCCTGTCGACACTCTAAAGGGGCATCAAAGTGACTATCCAGCCATAGGCAACTTGGAGAATCCAGGTGGGAAATAGGGGATACTTTTTTTTAACTTTAAAAAAAAACAAAAAAAACAATGGCTCAGTTCATTCATAGTAATACCTATCATCAGTCAAGTTGAAGCCACATGGGTGATTTAGTTACCAAGAGGTGGTTTATGCTACTAAGAGGTGGTTTATGTGGCCACCAATAAAACGCAAGTCAATTTTGGTGAAGCAAAAGCTGAAACCTCTAATGTCTAATGAGTAAAATATCAGCTTCAGAGAGGAGTATGGTAATCACCTGGGTTGAATTCAGCTGGGTGTGCGTTACATGGGTGGTATAGCCATCTTTAATTATCACTGGACTAGAAGAAGGCACTTTCCCACTTTCCCTTACCTGTAACTCCTGTAGGATGGAAGCTGCCTCATTGACGTCTCCACTCTGCTCCTTAATATTGGCCAAGGTCTTTGTCAGCCTGGCCCTTTCGATCTCTACGTAGATCTGTCAAAGAGAAACACAATTACTACAGTAATTGAACATGAATTTAGAACATGTAGTACATGTTCTAAAGCTTTAAAAGTAAATGTTTGGTCATCCACATAAGAATACACTCATACACACATGAAGAAACAAACCTTGCCAGCAGTGACAGTGCGAAGTGTGTCAATTAGTCGCAGCTTGATGGTCAGGTCAGTCAACGTGTCCACATACTTGTAACATTCTTGGACCATTTTAGCAACAGCCTGGCAAGTCAGAAAACCACAATTACAAATGATCAATATTGAAATTCAGATGCAGGGCTGAGAAGATTGAGAAACTTTGGACCAAAAACATACAGTACCATTAAAAGTTAATACACTAGACTATCATCTAGACTAGTTTCCTGGTCATAACATAAAAACTAAAAATCAACAACTTGAAAACTATTCTGCAGAATAACTAAAACAAAAATAAAGTTGGATCACAGGAGGATTTAGGATTAAATGGTCTTATGTGAAGGAACATGTTTGGAAAACACTGGTGGAAGGTTACCCATTAGGGCAGTTTCTTACTTGTTTGAGTTGGCTCCTCCTTTTGGAGAGCAGCATAATATTTTCGTTCAGGGCATCCCAGTCCTTAGCCTCATAACACATCTGTACCACAGCTACCAGGATTCTGGAGGTAGACACCATGTCTGATGCCTGAACAGGGTTAGAATGCACATGCAGGGCATAAAAGTTAACTATGCACTAAAACACTATTGGTTCAGTGATTAAATACATACAAAACACTATACATACTATCAGGATGCTAGTTAACCCTACAACATGAGTATGTACAAACACACACACACTAATTGCCATTTCAAGTATAAATTTGATTTGAAAAGAGCTTCCCAATCAGTACAATTTACAAAATATGACATACAAGCATAGTTATAATTCCAACTGCAGGAATTTTAGGACAGGCTAAGCAATGAGAAAAAAATGATCAACTTGCAATATATTTAGCCGTACTATCTGCAGGGGAAATTTTTCTTACATACATTACAATGATCAATATGTCAACATCCCAATATTTAAGCTTAAGGAGTGTTGATAGTCACTTACTGTTCTAGTTTGCTTCTCCAGTGACAGCAGACTTTCCACAGCCTCCTGCAGCTTTCCTTCCTGACAAAGTTGGCAATGCAAATTCAGACAAAAGCATTATTTGCAGCCATTTGCTCTTACATTGGCTCTGAGAGTAAACACAAATCATCCCTTATAGGCAAGCAAGTTTCAAGCCAGCGAACATGACAAGTGTTCTAAATAGTTTGCATTATAGGTCACTGAAACACATACAGAGGCATATACAACATATAGAACACTATATGCTATACGAGATTTACTGGATTTACCAAACATTCAAAAACATAGTATCCTACACATTTTAGTGGTATGGTTTTATTGCATGTACAGGCGCTTGTTTAGTGAACAGAGTGAGTTTTAATTGAGCTGCTCTGTCCTGTTTTTAAGGTGCATTATCGACATGAACTTTAATTATCATGGCAATTGCTTGTAACATCAGCTTCAAGTTACGTTTAGGGGTTGTTATTATATAGAACGAGATTTAAGTAGTGTGCATGCTAGCATGTGCTGGTGTTATCTGACTACTGTATAGAATGAGTTTTAGGTAGACTGCTGTTTTTATTTTGCCAAAGAACATCAACCTGTTTGGTAAACCTGGCATATTTATATTTTACTCCAAATGTTCACTATTATGTACTTTCCCTATCTAAACCAACATAATTAAATACATTTACATTTTTATTGATGAAGTCTAACTTGGAAAAACGTCATATTCTGCTGTCAAAACACAGGTAGCTAGTGACCATGTAGTAGTGACCGGTGTGACTGGCAGAGTAGCGCTAGCTCCGAAGGCTAATGGTTTTACAGTTCATTGGATTATAGTCTGCAATCATGTTTAGCAGTGTATGGAAACCAAATATATGTGAAAAGATGTCTGATATTAAAAAGAGTTCTTAAAGAAAACAGTCACGGAGCTGTTCATTCAAGGACTGGCCTAGAGAGCTAATCATCTCAGACCATTTTTACATTCACAAGACTAGACTTGATCTATACTGAATAAATGGATAAGATACTTAACCAGTAAAAGTCGGATAATTCACATCAAATTCTGAATCATTAAAACTTACGTTGGCAGCCAAAAGGCTAAAGTAAAAATGAGACCTTAGATCGAAACGAATTCCGGAGGCTAACATTGCCTAGCTTGCATGCTAGTCAGGTCTTCCCAAAGCACCATGACTCAGCCGGTGTCGGCCTAATCCCACCGCTAGCTACTTACTCACCTTTGCCATTTTCTCGCATTCAGGGAGACGCTCATCCACAGTTGTGCTGTAGTCCACCTCCATCTTCACGATCTTCCCATCGGATCTCTCTGACCGCTCTTCAGACATGTTTGCAGCTGGATTTTACTGACAGACGGGACGCTTCTTGATGCTCAATATTTTGACGAGCCTCTTCTTCTGCTTCTGTTTCCAGTTGTTTTCTTTGTGCGTTTTAAATGAGGATCAGTATCCGGCTTCGCCACGCATTACCGCCACCTGGTGCTCAAATAAGCAAGGGCGCACAACGTCCCCTCATCTTCATATGTCTGCAACCTAAATTACATTTAATTCAATTGTCTTGGTCCATATATAAATATATATTAGTCTACACATAATTTTATCGTGTACATAAAGACATTTGTTGTAATGTTTTTAAGAGAGCAGAACTACAAATGCTGTTATGTTGTGGTCGGAACTTGAACAGCAGGTTCCCATGCAGGACTGTACCCCTGAATGGGCAGCTCAGTTTAAACTCATAAAAATAAATCCAAGAAAAGTGTTTTTGTTTGTCCTACAACAGAAGACACTGGTCTGTCTGGCCGAGACACCGTGACAAGACTAAGACAGAAGTGGACAAGAGCAGAAAAAGGAAGCAAAACAGAACTTAAAATATACTTGGACTGGTTTAAGATTCATACATTTAACAACCAGCGACCTTCATGTTAAGGGCCTGTTGTCCTGACTGAAGCCAGGGAGCTGGCTCTGTCTCTGTCATGTGAAACACATCTCCTTGTTTATAGAGCTGTAAAAATACGAGTGATCAAAACATGGCCAGAGAAATGTAAAATAAATTAGATCATATTGTAGCAGAGGACAGCACTGTTAAAGAAAATCAGGCATTTTATTATGATACAGGACAGCTCAAAACAGCAAGAAGGTCCCTGGTTTGAATCCCATCCCAGCTCCTTCCTGTGTGGATGTTCTCCCCACGTCTAGTGTGGGTTTCCTCCCACCATCAAACAGACATGCATGTTAAGGTTAATACTCCTGCCCGTGCCCCTGAGCAAGGGAGTGGGAAAAAGATTGGATGGGTTAAATGCAAAGAACACATTTGAAATGAATGAAGCTTCTTCAAGCTCCGTTTCATATTAAAACGATGGGATAAGATGATGATGATGAAGACATAGGAGTATTTTTTTATGTTATTCTTCTTTTGGACGGATGCAGGTGATTCCGATATACTTCAAACAGGCGTCCTCAGTGTTTTGTGGTGATGTGGAGAAAGAGGAGAATGAATCCGGTGAAGATGATGACAATACAGATCAGAACTTATTGATAGGTCCCATGATGGACGAACATGCGATGACACAAGCCCATCGCTAGATGTCGCTCCACCATCTTCACAGTGCAGGACGCGCTTCATACAGTCCAGCCCCCCCCTAAATAAAACGAATGTGGGTCATTGCTTTTCCTTGAGCAGACAGCCCCCAAAGCCCCCAAAGCCTCAAACTTACAACCGTTTATCCTAGTGTGGGCTCAGCTTGAACCTTTGAGGCCTCAAATTCAACACGACAGATAGGCCTACAATCCAGCGTAAACTAAGAACAACTCCAGGAGTTTTCCCAAAGATGCTCGAAAAGAGACACCAATAAGCTTGCATCTTCTGTCCAGACTGGAAAACCAAGCAAGTTCCTTCACTTTAACCCTGAATGGACTGGACTGTTGTCAGAACTTTGCTCAATTGACCTCCACAACCCACATTTCAACCAAGATTAAGTCAGTGAACGATGATGAATGTCGTGTTTGTCATTCATTTTGTTGCTCGATAAGAAGTCAATCTACAGGATGATCACCTATCAGCCAAAAAGCCATTGTAATGTATAGGAGACCATTCCCCCTTCATCCTTAGTGATGTTCCCATCTAGGTCACTGTATGCCTACCTCCTCATCAACCAACACATTAATCCCGGGTTTCAGCCACACTAGAGAGTTCGCCGAATGGATCTGTATTTCATAGAAAACTACATGTAGTATGCTGGTTTTATAAGAAAGAAAAGAGATTACCTAAATCTGGATCTCATCCATCCATCCATTATCTACCACTTACCTGAAGTCAGGTCATGGGGGAACTGGAGCCCGTCTCAGTGCACATCAGGTGAAAGATGAAAAAGTCCATATCTGGACACCACCTGGCATAAATCAGTGCCACTGTTATAGCATTTCTCAATTCCCCCATTGAAGCTCACTCCTTTTCAATGACCTATTTGGGTCAGCGGTTAAGGGGTTAGGATAAGGATTAGCCTACCCCAACCCCTGACCCCCTCCAATGCCAACCCCCTAAATCTAAATCCCCAAAGTATAACCCATTCACAGGCTATATTCACACTCAAAGAAACATCAAAATAAAACCTTATTCATGTGTCATTGTTCATACATAGGATGAAATGTGCTCCCTGCATTTAACCCATCCTATTGTATAGGGGCAGTGAGCAGCTGCAGCTCCCGGGGACAAACTCCAGTTCTTTTTCCTACTAACTTGCTCAGGGACACAGACAGAGTGTCCATCCTAACGTGTACATCTTTCTATATGTAGAAGTGGACCAAATCCATACTTTTTGTATAAATGTCACACAAATTGGATTTTTTGCCGAGCAGATTGAACACAAAAATATGGTCTTTCCAGATGGGGTTTGGACCACCTTTATAGGCCATGTGGTCCTACATCAGATCCATATCCTACCATGGAAATACAACTGCAGTGAGAACTGACATGAGTAATAGCCACCGTGTCCACAGCAGCTCACTTAAGCATCTCAGGGCAACGCAGTACCATTGTATGTAGGCTTTCCATCCATCCAGTCCCTCAGCTGATTGTTTAGATGGCACACAGTTGCCTTTAAGTAGGGGTGGGAGATATGATCCAGACAGGAGCTGTGTAAATAAGTAAAGGCAGGTTGTTAATCTGATCAAGTGTAACGGGGCCAAATACGTTTTTAAAATGCTGTATTATAATTGCAAAACATATATGTAAATAGTCATAACCTGACACTTTGCACCTCCAGATTAAACAAGCGGAACGGTTGAGACTCCAGCATCGGTCCCCCAGTTTATTTGGTCCCCGTTATACAACTCCACCCTCAGTTCGGCCATTTTGCCAATTACCTTGGCGAGGAGTTCAAGAGCGGTCAGCCACAAACGACTTTGAAGGCTTTTGTATCTTCATCTGGCCAGGTTAGGTTCTGTGTGTCTCAACATACGGAATGTTACTTTTTTAAATACATTTTACCGATTGTGTTGGAGAGTAATAAAGGTAGACGCCCTCGAAAGGTTGTCCTGTTCCGGGCCTCTTCCTTGAACGACTACAGCTCAACAAGCTAGCGGCCACCGGCCACACAAGCTGTTAGCCCCACACCTGGCTTCAATGATAGACCAGAAGACTCCAGATGACGAGGATGCCGGCAAGTAGGACCTAGTTTGCTTGTAGAAGAACTCAAATCCACACACAAAAGAGGTGAATCTGTTCAGCTGGATCAGAAGTTTATTGGGAAACGTCTTGATGCATGCTCAATAATCCAGGTAGGGAAATCACAAAAGAGGTGAATCTGTTCAGCTGGATCAGAGGTGAAAT